>JAQNCA010000021.1:39832-51934 GCA_029783725.1 Acanthurus tractus | reverse complement strand
TCTCCTTACATACCAAACATATTGCCTTTTCTTTCCATGGTATAAAAAAATAAGCGTTCGTCCACTCCTCCTTAAAATCCCTACACTCATTGTCAACTTTTCGCTTCTTATTCATAGTTTCTTGTAAGCTAGCTCAAGCTTTTACAGAAGTATGCTGCATTTAATTTGGCGCGGGAAAGCGATCAACACGGCTGAGGCCAGAGTGGGAGAACGGGCCGTTGTTTGGGGACCACTGATTTAGAGGCTTGTTAGCTTGTTAGCCCATTAGCTTGTTGCTAAAGAAAAAATAATTCTCCAGTTTGCTAAAAGGTGTATTGGCATGATTTTACCCTGTCTCACAACTCTACACAGTCAACTCAGTTTTACTTATGCTGCATCAAATTCCAACATAAGTTGTTTCTGGAGACTTTTTATTTGAGTAGGTCTGGCCATACTCTGTGCCTAATTAATAGATTAAAAAGAAATTTAAAACACATCTCTGTAATGAAGCTGTTTTTTTCTCTGATAAGCTTCAATAAAACTACCTTCTCCATTCAGGACATTTTGGCTCTCCGTCCAGTCAGATGACTTGTCATTAGCCAAAGGGTTTAAGTTGAACTGTTCATAATTTGAATCTGTCATTCTTGATTTTAGGAGCTTTTGAAATGTAGTCACCTGTTAAAAAAGATCAGTCTGAGCTGTAAACTACAATTGACACAAAATGACAGGAAGCGGCTTAAAACCTTAAGTTTTTAGCCAGATGTTTTTATTAAAAATGCAGCCACAGGTCAAAGTTATGTTGTTTTTTTTAGGTTGCTTTTAAAATGTGCTTCTGTCAGTTTAACCTGAGGATCTTGATATTACAGACACATGAGGAATCTTCAATTTCAGCAGAGCTACAGTCACATTATGTAGCTGTGAGTGTTACTGGTCATATGACGTGTGAATGTGGGACAAAATTAAGTCTTTGTTTTCAGAAAAGAAAGAGGGAGTTACACAAAGTGAGGCCAGAGAGGGTCAAGAGTAAAACTGACTAAACTTAACAGACAGAAAATGTTGAAAAAGTTTCACTGAACCTGGAAACAAGTCTGCACACTTTCTTCAGATATTTGCAAATTCAGTCAACAGAAAAAAAGTGAAAGGACAAAATATGTTTCCAAGTAAACAGTTCGAGTCAAATTAACAGTTTTTCTGGTGGAGTTTGGTTGGGAAGTGAACTTGACCGTCTGAAATCTGCTTGTCTGTCTGTATTAAACCATTCTGTCCTGTTTCTTTAGGCTTGAGTCGATTATGATGACCGAGTTTAAAGTTTTGTGGATCGAGTTTAGATTAGAGACAGTTTTGCTGTCTGTTCTGGACCGCCACATTCAGACCTGATGTTATAGAGTGGCCCCACCCCTGGCTCACCTCCATCTTGTTCTGGTTTTCCTGCACCGTGTCCAGCATGTTGACCAGCTTGTCCAGCAGAGTGAGAACAGTGATGGCATTGACGGGACCTTGGCTCATTTTCTCAGTGTCAAATCCTGCCAGGGGGGACGAAGGAGAGGCTATGCTCTCTTCCTGCTGGTCCTGCTGATCCAGTTGGTCCTGGTTCTGGCATGGGACCATTAGGTCTTGGCTCTGGTGGGTCTCACTGGTCACCATAATGGCTTTGTCCTCAAACAGAAAACTGAACCGAAAACACCAGAAACTTTTCCTGCTGCAGAAAAACTCTGGAAACTCTACTTGTCTTCCCTGTATGTGTGTGTGTGTGTGTGTGTGTGTGTGTGTGAATGCTGTGCTCTGATTGGTTGGCTCAGGGGAAAACTTTCCAACAAACTTCACAAGTATGTCCACACCTTTAACTCCTTCACTCCCAAGATAAATATCCACCAGCCACGATAACTTTAATAACTGACTCACATTTAACTTTAAATTTCATTAAAATTTTGTTAGTTTTTTTATGTGCCTTTTTTTTTTAAAAAAAGGCTTAAGTTCACAAAAAAATCCCAAAATGTCAAAATATGACACTTTATTAAACAAGTATAATGTATACGGTTTCAAATGTTTTTAGAAAGTGCAAACTTTGATGTTAGATAAATTAAATAAAGGATATTAGAATAAAAAGAATAGAAAAAACTATAACAAATATCTAGAAAAATGAAGTTTTATCACAGCATGAGTTCAAGTTAAAGCTGCACTGAAAGAGTTAAACAGCTTCCAGCAGCTTTCAGCCTGACTCACACAGGGGAAGGAATCTGTTACCATGACGATTGTGTGTTTTGTGTGTTTTGTGTGTGTGTGCGAATGTGTGAGTGTGTGTCTGTTTTTAAGGTTAAGTCATTCGGCGGAAACCTCACTTATCCCCTCTCTCTCTCTTGCTTTGCTTTGGAGAATCTTAGTTTAGCTTAAGTGGGACCTCAGGTTGACTTCAAGAACACTCCCGCAGAATCTCAGAGGCAAAGTTAATGGAACCTTGGTGTCAGGTAATTTTAGGGGAATGTGAGGTGAATGCCTGGGGAACTTTGGTAAAATAGAACATATGAAGAACTTTGGGGTCACCTTTGGTAAAAACCTGCAGAACAACTGAGCAATCACTTAGCGGTACAAGCAGGAAGAGACACCTATATCATGGAATTCATACACACACAATACAGTCATTAGTCTGTTTTGTGTGTGCGAGTGTATGTTTGTGTGTGAATGTGTGGGCAGATCACTTCCTTTAATTTGCTAAAGAAAGTCAGGAAACCTGCAGTCTGTGAGACCCACCCGGAGGGAAACTACTGACTCAGATCAGGTCACATTTTCCAACTGAACACATATCCTGATGTGCACCCCTCCTTCACACACATACATACACACACACACACACACGCACGCACACGCACACCTCCTTCACACACATACACACACACACACTCACACACACAAAAAGTAATTTTCTGTCATTTTACAGGATACATATTATATGTTTAAGTGTATTAGGTTACAGCCTCAATGTGACAGCCTCAATGTGAAAAATGGATGTTACATAATGTGTCAAACAGCAAGCAGATGTGAGGTTATGCCAATCCTTGATCATAAGGAAGGCAAGGAAAATTATAATGGCCGCAGCCTTTTTTCAAAGATTTTCTCTTTATTTTTTTATGAGCAAAACAGCGTTAAACCAAGTATTAAACATATTTATGGAGAGGAATTCAATGATAATCTGCTCTGAATTGAAGAGCTCACTTTTACTTATGACCTTAGCATTATTAATAGCTGGCCCAGTTTTGCCTTCCTTGGTTACATTTTTTAAATTGATTTTATGCAGTTCAAATTCATGAATTTTCCTCTTCGTTACGTAAATTACAAATGTTATGAGTGTACGTCGAAACAGCGGCCATCGGGAGGCGACAACGATTGTGAGTTTTGTAGAAAACGATACCTCAGAAGAAGAAGAAGAAGAAGCTGCTGTGGAAATGATCAGCTGACTGATCTGAAGCTAGAGCGAAGTGAATCTTTCTTATCAATCTGGGGACAGTTTTATCTTTTCAGAAAAAAACAACATGGCGTTCATAACAGCCAATTGGAACCCGCTGGGAGAAGCTTTCTATCGGTAAGTTTATCCTGGTTAGTCGGCCAAGGTGTGGGTAGCTTCCTGAACTAACTGACGTTAGCCCCGCAGCTGTAACAGGCATAAGGTTGCCTGTCGGCTCACTACAGGGTGAAATGAATCTAGATCCGTTTAATTTGTTTCAGTTGTGAACAGTACAAATGTTACAGACTGTCAACTGACTGCTCTGACAGTTAGCATCGTTATCCTGCTAATCATGTGACATTGCTAATTTTAGCATCGCATTAGCTTTGAATTTGCGGTTAGTGTTGGCTTAGTGCGTTAGTTTCTACAGACAGATAGACGGATTGTGAACGTTCTGTAAGTTAATATAAAGTTAAAGTGTTAAAGTCACCGCGTTCAATCACAACAAGTGAAACGCTTTAATGAGTACTTAAGTGTAAGACCATATAACCAATCAGATCAGGGCTCAGACAGGTTAACATGTTTTGCCTATATGACAGGCCAACGCCGCACATATCAAGATTTAAAGTATAGTATTAAGGAAAAGAATAAAATTCAACGTTTGTTTATGTGGCTCCATGCGTGTGTGTGCCCCCAGTAAAACCGAGCTGTATGAAATGTGCTGGAATGTGAGGGATGGACTCAGAGACTATCTGGTGGCTGCAGCTCCATACGGAGGACCGATAGGTACAGACATGCATTTATAATGAGGTGTTTTGCATGCTGCAGACTCTGGGGGCATCATTGTGGTCTTAATTGTGGTCTCCCTGTCTATCTGTTCATCTTTCTATCTCAAAGCTCTACTCAGAGAACCTCACAGACGTTCTCCAAGTTCTCGACCTCAGTTAGACATTTATTCTGCATCTGGAGTTGCAATAACTAGCTTCCCGGTAAATATTTCCCTCATAATTAACCAATTATGTCTTTTTCATTATTAGTTTCAGTAGTTCTCAGGGTACATTATAGGTTAATTAGTACTTGAGTGTAATATCACTGTTACAGTAATAATATGTTTTCATGTTATCTATCAGTATCAGTATATATGTATCTATATGTATATATATGTATATCTATCAGTATAAATTCCGGAAAAACCATGATGTGAAAAATTTCTCAACATAACTTTCAAGAATTTTGGTGTATATTAGTTTCCTATATTGTCACATGTAGGTGGCCAGTATATTATATATGTAGTAAACAGTTATGCATTGTCACTTTGTATGATATATTTCCTTTAGTACTGTAATTTGTATCATGAAGTAGTGTGTAGTCATGTTTTGTTGTTGTAGATAAATAATGCTGGACTGTCTGTATTGAGTAGTTTCTCTCTCAACCTCTCTGTCTCTCTCTGTACATGTCTGTCTCTCTCTCTTCCTGTCTGTCTATCTGTGCCTGTTTGTCAGTGGAAGAGTGGTCCTGTGGTCCATTTAGGTTGGACGGTCAGTGATGAACTATTGTGTATTCAGGAGGACGGATCAGTTCTGATCTATGACCTGTTCGGGTCTTTCAAGAGACACTTAAGCATGGGCCAGGTCAGTCTGCTAACCAGTCTGTTAACCAGTCTGTCAACTAGTCTGTCAGTTAGTCTGATAACTTGTATGCAAACTAGCCAGTAAACCAGTGTGTTAACTAGCCTAATAGCTAGTCTGTTAGATAGCTTGTTAACCTGTTAGCTAATCCAATTATTTTGTCTATTGCTGGTTGTTGTTTTTAACAGGAAGTTGTCCAAAGTCAAGTGTTGGAAGCCAAAGTGTTTCATTCTCCTTATGGAACCGGTATTGCCATAGTAACAGGTTCCTCCCGCTTCACATTGGCAACCAACATCGATGACCTGAAACTCCGGAGGTTACCTGAAGTCCCAGGTGACACCTAACTCACATCAGTTTTTATTAGTTGGTGTGGTTTCTGTTGTCTCTAGCCCTCAGTGAGCCTGTCTATCTGTCTGTCCGTTCTCAGGTCTGCAGGGGAGGCCCTCTTGCTGGGTCGTCCTCACTCAGGACAGGCAGACTAAAGTCCTCCTGTCTAATGGACCTGAACTCTTTGTTCTGGACAACACGTCTTGCACTGCAGTGGTAAGACATTCAGGGCTTCAGGGTTAAAGACCAGGCGCTGTGTTTCGGCTCATTTTCAAAGAAAATCAAAACTGTTTTACGCTGCAGTGACTGATTGCTTCAGCTCTGCATCTGAGTGGATGATCAAGTTATTGGCTGCTGTTGTGTGATGCCTGGTTACTCTAAAAGTTGATTCTGCTTAATTGTTCTGCTGCCTCTGTGGTCGGCAGCCTGAGCTTTTCACATTAGGATCATTTTGAAGAGTTTTACTGCAACTTGTTATTTGGTTTGAATGGGGCCTTAGAGAAACAGACAGGTGGACAGAGACTGACAGGTATCTAACCATACTTGTCCGTCTCTTTGCCTGTCTTTACTCAGTGTCCTCCGGGCTTTAGTCCTCAGGCAGGAAATATTGTCCACATGTCTGTGTCGTTCAGCTATAAATACCTGGCTCTCTTCACTGACACTGGCTATCTATGGACAGGCTCCTCCAGCCTTCAGGTGAGCCGCTTTTCTGTCCACTCAGATGTTTGATCCTCATTTGATGGGTGGGGTCTCTACAGATGACTGACAGGTGTTTTGTGTCTGTAGGACAAACTGAGTGAGGTCGACACAAAAAAGTCTACTCCTCCTAAACAGATGGTCTGGTGCGTACACCTACCTATGTCTACCTGCGTGTTTACATTTCCATCTCATATACCTGTTTGCTTTGTTACCTCTTTGCTTACCGAACAGTTCTGTCCTGTCCTTTTCTTTACCTGTCTGTCTTTCTTTCTGTCTGTTTTCTATCTACTGTCTGTCTGGAGGCTGTCAACCTGTCTGTCCTCCAGTTTGTCAGCTTATGTACTGGTCTGTCTGCCCATCCATCTGTTGTTATGTGCATAGTTTATATCTCCTCCTTATATTTCTCTTTCCTTTTACCTGTCTCTCTGTCAGTTTGAATTCTTGTATCTGCCCATGTCTGTCCATTCAGTCATCCCTCTTTACTTGACCAGGTGTCGCAGACCAAAGGGTCAGCAGCCATCAGTGGTGCTGATGTGGGACAGACTGCTCCTGGTGGCCGGAGTGTGTAATGACACCATTCAGTATCCTCTAAGGTCAGACTAGAACGAGTCCTGTAGGTGCTGAGGTTTTTCCATCCATCTCAAACTCGTAGAGATGTTTCAGATGACCTTTTTTCTGTCAAGTTGCTCTGTAATTAGGTGATGTTAGAAGCCCATTGGACCCTTGACCCTTGACTCCAGGTTCACCATAGAGGATCAGTGTGTTTTGGTTGGAGAACTGGATGGAGTTCGGATAATCAGCTCGACCAATCAGGAGCTGCTTCAAGAGGTTCCTCTGGTCTGTCAGGACATCTTTAAGATTGCCTCGATGGCTCCTGGAGCTCTGCTGTTGGAGGCGCACAGGGAATATGAGGTCAGTGCCTGTCTGTCTGCCATGAAGATCTCACTGCATTGTCCTTCAAGACAAGTTTAAATACTTAAATATTTGACCTGAACAGCTCATTCCTATCTCTTGTGTTTGTGTAGAAGTTGAGTCAAAAGGCCGACGAGTACCTTAGGGAGATCAAAGAGCAAAACATGCTGGGAGAAGCGGTCCAACAATGTGTGGAGGCTGCGGGACATGAATACGACATTAATACCCAGAAATCTCTGCTGAGGGTGAAACAGGGAACACACAGTTTGTTCCATGAGTGTTATATATTAGTGTTTAGTGGTGTAATGCTGTGTGTTGTTCATTAGGCGGCGTCCTTTGGAAAGTGTTTCCTGACTGACTTCACTCCGGATGCCTTTGTGCTGACCTGCAGAGAACTCAGGGTGCTGAATGCTGTGAGAGAGAGCAGCGTTGGGCTGCCGCTCACACACTCTCAGTATCCTCAAAACTGATGTGTCATGGGAAGTGTATTGTGTAATGATCTGTTGTCAAAAAGTCTGTTTTTAATTCATGGTCACAGATGGTAAAAAAACTGACTGTGACTTTCATCTAATATTTGACCACCAATCAGATTTGAGATCAGAATAGATTTCACTCTCTTACCATGGTGACCAGCTCCTTGACATTTGACCTCAGATTCAAACAGATGACTCTACAGGTGCTGATAGACAGGTGGGTCAGCTCATTAAACCTGTTTGTCTCTGGGCCTTTCTGTGTTTCTCATCTGTCTGACCTCTCTGTACCTGTCTGTCTCTCAGGTTGGTGTATCGACAGTTTTATCCACTTGCCATAGAAATCTGTCGTTACCTTAAGATTCCAGATTATCAGGGAGTCAGCAGAGTCCTCAAACACTGGGCCTCATGCAAGGTAACCTGTTCTGCCTGACTCCTCCTACTTCTCCTGTCTTACCTGAATACTTTCACCTCACCCAGCTCCCTGTCACCTGACTCCTCCTCCTACCTTAACTAAATTTTTCTTTTATTGCAAGATTTACCTGCAGAACTCACCTGTGTGATATGGTTATGTCCAGGTGCAGCAGAAGGACCTGTCAGACGAGGCCATAGCCCGGGCCGTGTGTGTGAAGGTTGGAGACTCACCTGGTGTTTCATACTCGCACATCGCAGCCAAAGCTTATGAATGTGGACGCACTGAGCTCGCCATCAAGGTAGCTTTATGTTGACATTATGAACAACCATTTTTCTTCATGTTTGTGTTACACAAGTGTCTTCATGCAAGTGTTATTGTGACTGTAGGTGCAAACAGAAGAAGAGACCAGAAGTCTAGACACACTTTCAGTTTTGTCTGTATAGGATTTGTAATATCCTGAGGACACAGAAAAAGTACCTTTATCACCCACTTTTGGTATTTTACTTTGCTCACTGGTGGAGGCCCTGGTGGAGATACTGGTGGGAGGCTTAGCTGCAGTTCCTATTATGTTTACACTTGAATGTTATTGCCCCCTGCTGTCACTGATTGTTCAAACATTTCCCTCCAGGGGACACTTGCTTCAGTTCGGTACTGTGGAGACACGGGATGTTTCACTACCTGGGTTACAGTTTGGGTTGGTTGGGGCTGTTTTGGTTGGTTTAGGTATGGGTCTCTGTGAGCTGTTGGACTGTGCTTAGTTATTTGAACATGTGGTTTTATTTTCAAGGATTTTTTGTTTTTCTCTGTTTCAGTTGTTGGATTTTGAGGCTCGGTCGGGAGAACAGGTTCCTCTGCTGTTGAAGATGAAGAGGAGTCAGCTGGCTCTTAGTAAAGCTGTTGAGAGTGGAGACACAGACCTGGGTGAGTCTGTCAGCCCAACCTTCCACCTGTCTGTCAGGTTGATGATGTCACACTGATGGTTTCTTATGTTTCAGTTTACACGGTGGTGACTTACCTGAAGAATGAGATGAACCGAGGAGATTTTTTTATGACTCTGAGGAATCAACCGGTTGCACTCAGTCTCTACAGACAGGTAGTCTTTATCTTCATCTTCATCTTTATCTGCATCGCAACCTGATCTATTGATAAGAATGTAATATTTTTAAAAAATTTTTCTTGTACTCTCTCAAACTTAAAGTCAGCAAAACCCGTGTTAATTTTGTTGATGAAGACTATAATGAAAAATATTTGTTAAAAAACCTTTCTCACGAAAACTAAATAAAGTCAGATATGAGGACGAAGACTGTGAAATACAACTAACAAAATAAGATAACGAAATATAACTGACACTATACTGTACTAAAAAGTTAACAAATACAGTTAACTTTTACAGTTAACTTTAACCGCAGTTACACACTCACAGGAGGAGGACAAAGACAAGTTTGCAGAACTTCCCACTTCGAGGTGGTTATCTATTTCAAAAATATTGTACTTCATCATGAAAGAATGTCACGTGCATTGCATATCATTCAGGGAGAATGCATATTTTTTTCAGGGAGCATGTATATTTTTCAGGGAGAGCAGGACCTTATGCTTATTATGTGAGATTATCTTTTGCTAAAAAGCCACGGTCATGTTTTTGACAATAAGAATAAAATAAAATACATGTTTTATTTTACAACCTGTGTGTGTATTGCATATTTAAACCTTTATACCATTCCATAACAGACTGATGGATGCTTCCAATGACTGGAAATTCTGTAGAAAAATGTAGTCGGCTAAAATCTGCTAATATTTGGTATAAAATATAGACTAAATCTAGGCTAAGACTAAAAGACTTAAGACTAGACTAAGACTAAAACTCATGATATTTAGATGACTAAAGCTCAACTAAGACTATAAGATATCAGACGACTAAAATATGACTTAAACTAAATGGTGTGTTATTCAAAAGACTAAGACTTTATCAGAATTTGCTGTCAAAATTAACACTGAGCAAAACTGTTCTTTGATATGTGTTGTTAGTTCTGTAAACTGCAGGAACAGGAAACTCTGAAGGACCTTTATAACCAGGATGACGATCACCAGGAGCTCGCCAACTACTATCTTACTGCCAGCTACAAAGAAAAGGTAACCAGTTCACTTGAGGGTTTGTTGTTAGGGCAGGGTTAACCCTTCACCTGTCAGCTCAAACCTGTTTGTTTGCTTGTAAAAACTGTCAGTTAAACTCAGTCAAATCGTCAGACAGACTGGTCTAACCACTGACTGTCTCTATATCTGTCTGTCTGTCTGTCTGTGTGCAGAGGTTAGAGAATCGTCTGTCTCTCCTGCAGAGTGCTGTTGATGAATATAACAAGGCAAAGAATGATTTCGCCGCAAAGGTAAAAATTTTCACTCGCAGTATAAATCTTTCACATTATAGTGATTCAGTATTTTCCAATTAAAATACTAGAAATAAAATGAGTTTTCAACAACCAGAGTTTAAGATCCTTCTGTAGCTATATAAAACTCGTCAAATGTATAGAATCCCAGACCTCCACAGTCCCTTCTAATTAACCAAGAATTCAGATTTAGTTTATTTTACAGATTTAGTTTTTGAGAACTGAATTACTGAAAGGACTCTGCTGACAAATTAGAGCAATCTGATCCTTTGGGAACTGGGATTACAACTTGAAATATGGCTCATCAGAGATTCGGGTGGGACTGACAGATTTTTCTGGCTTTAGGACCCATCTGTTTTTTTTTACACAAACTGAAACACTGAGTGTCAGTATATGAAATTTAAGGCTACCGCTTTGAAATATGTTTTGTATTGATTTCGTCATTATTGATTTGATTTAACCTCCATCCTTCAAAACTTTCATCTTAATAATTTGTCATTAGGTCACAGAGGAAGAGATGCGTCTGTTACGTTTCCAACGAAAACTGGATGACGAGAAAGGGGCAGGGCTACTGGGACTGTCCCTACAGGTAAGGAAAAAAACATTTGAATGCATTACTCAATCATTTGTTCAAACAAATCACTGAACATTTACATCATATTGTTTTTGCCACTGTTATTTATTTCCAAGACCTCTGGTTGTTTCTTAATTGTGATCAATGAGACTAATCAAAGTCACTGCCTTGTGATATCACTTTCTGTGTTTCTGCAGGCAACCATTGAGGCTCTGCTGGCGATAGGGCTCCACAAACAAGCAGAACAACTTTATAGGGACTTCAAAGTTCCTGACAAAAGGTGAGATGTTCAGGAGGTAATGTCGCCACTCTTTTTGCTGTGATTGGCTGAACACATGAATTGAATGTAACACAATCAAATGTCCAGGAAATGACATGTCTTACACTTTCATGTACTTCTTATTGGATGATGATCAAGTCCACCTGAAATTTGATCAGATGAGCGTAAAGACCTTGATGAGGATATGTTGCAACTACTGTGTTTTAAGGTCAAAGGACTTATTGGTGGCGGCAGGGAGAATGTTGATGTTTCACCAAGACTAAGGAAGTTGTTGTAATTTTCCTGTTTCTTATGCAATCTGTCCACAATTTCTTGTGGTGATTAAGAATTCTGCTCGTAGGAAAATACTGTGATAATGTGCAGTCACTTATACTGCGCCCCCTTGTTGCTACCACAGTTAAATCCTGAATCACAATCATGATAAGATTCACATTACATTCTTTTTCGCATTTAACTCTCTATACACTGGAATGTGAAGAATGAGTTTTATGCGTTGTCTGCAGCCCTCCTTGACGGGCACCGAGGTGCAAGGGCCTGTTAAATTTTTTTTTAAATTATTATTATTCTTGTGGCTTATTTTCACAATTCATCAAACGCTCATCACGTTTCTATAGGGATCACTGTGTCCCTTTTTTCTTAATTTATATTAAAAACATTTTGTAGTTTCCTAGCCTAATTACATCTTTGGTGCTAGAACAGTTGAGCTGCTGCATGCAATGTAAATATGTAATTATTTTTTGACACATTCTCATCTGAAAACATCTTTAAAATTTGTATGGAATGTTCCAAAACACCAGCTTGAATCATTCCACAGATATACAGGTGGGAGGATCATGATTGAAAGGCTCAGTCATTTACAAAAACGGGGAGAGATTCACCACTTTGTAAACACATGAATGTATAAAGACTGTAAACACATCAAATCAGGTTTCTTTCTCTGTTGTTTTTGAACACAGTTTGTTTGTTACTTTTTTCTGGACACGTGAGAGCTCAGAATG
>JAQNCA010000021.1:0-36705 GCA_029783725.1 Acanthurus tractus | reverse complement strand
AATGTATTTATAGAGTGTGATCTTGACATGCTCTATATGCAAAGTGTCTTGAGACAACCTTGTTGTGAATTGACGCTATATAAATAAAATTGAAAAATTGAATTGAATTTCTATAAAACTATGATTGCATTTATGCCTAAACACATTTAATATGCTTGTAGGAGTCTAGTCATTTAAATGAAACGTTGTGCGGTATTTATCTGATCGTTGTTTGATATTGAAAATTAATCAGATTGATTGCTCTGACTTTGTGGGGTCTTAAATGTAATATGGTCACGTGGGATTGGGTGGGTCGAGCTTTCCGGACGTTAGTCGGACGTCAGTTGAGAAATTACACAAAGTCCTTGGATTACTGATATAGCACTACAACTACTACTAAACTATTTGGGAAGTGCTGCAGACTGTAAGTAATTGCAGGTATGTTTTTCTATGTGAACTTTTGACTGTGTATTATATAGACCTACGATAGTATAAGAAATTATTGCACGAGTTTTAATTAAAAATCACAGGGACAACGACAGTTGCACAAAATGTTATAGTCTGTTAGTGTGTTTAGAGTCTGTTAAGCTCTACTCGCATGAAACCGAACTCCGAACGTTTAAAAACCTTTCAATTCAATGCGCTTGTTAGTTTATGGAAGGAAAGATATTTTTCAGAAAGATTGTGCCTTTCACGTCCCTAATAAACTGCACGATTTTTTTAACTGAACGGCGTCCTGACATAGTTACGGTCAGACGAGAGGGAGTTTTATACCAGCTGATCTGTGAAATGTTGATTTAACAAGACAACAACAGAAATAAAGGAATTGTAAATGGAGTCTGGCGAGAGGAGGACCTTGAATCATCATAAGCAGTTTAATCATTAACTGACCTTAGTTTGCCAACAGTAGGACGTGGAAAGGTAAACAGCATATCAAACTGCAGTATTATTTATTAGACTGTAGTATCGCAGTTAGATATGCTATTGTAGTGTTTATAAATGTCATGGATTATAATGTGTGTTACTTTCAGCGGAATAAAATGCACCACAGTACAGCATATTTTAGTGCCAAAGTACTCTTTCACACAGCAGTACTTTTTACATGTTACAATCCTACATGCTGCACTTTTATTTGATTTAATGTCTAATTGAATACCTTCCTGATCTTTTCATAGAAAAAGTTTGAGTGAGGTGACTTCTGCTCAGTGATTGGTTCAGACAGATTGGTGATGATGTCATCAGTGAAAGTGGAATGCGTAGTGAAGGAATGCGCTCTGATTGGGGAGGGACCGTTGTGGGAGGAGTCAGAGCAGATGCTGCTGTTTGTTGACATCACCGGGCGAAAAATCCATCGCTGGAGTCCAATGACCAAACAGATTCAATCTCTAGAGACAGGTCTGCCAATCAGCATGCAGAAAACTTAGAGTTTAGTATGCTCATGAAAGACAAGTAAATGAATCACACCTGTCAGTGTCTCACCTGCATGTCTGTCACCAGGTGAGGCAGTGGGCTTTGTGGTACCTCGCAGATCAGGTGGTTATGTGGCAGGTGTGGGTCGTAGCTTTGTGGCTGTTGATTGGTCAACTCAGAAGATAACATCATTGGTGGAGGTTGATAAGGAGAAACCAACCAATCGACTGAATGATGGGAAGGTCGATCCTGTCGGACGGCTGCTGGCAGGTTAGTCTGGTTTCCTGTCCACCTGTTTGGTTATTTGTCTACCTGACATTGTGTTGCCATGTGAACAGTTTATGTGTCTTAGGTACAATGGGGATGGAGGTGTCCTCCGGTGAGTTTCAGAAAGAACAAGGATCTCTGTTCTCTTTGACCTCTGACCTTACCGTGACCAAACACCTAGAGAAGGTAATTAACCTGTCTGTCTCAAAATGGGGTCAATGTATCTAACAGACTGGACTGGTATCTGACCTGTCTCTGTGTTTTCCTGTTTCTCTCTCTGTACCTGTCTTGCTTTCAGGTGGGCATTTCTAATGGGATGGACTGGACTTCAGATCAGAGAACCTTTTTCTACATCGACAGTTTGTGTCTGACTGTTGACGCCTTTGATTATGACTCAAGCACAGGGCTCATTGGTACCTGTGTACTTATACATACAATTGTCTATTAATGTGTATTTATATATCAGTACACATACAGATGAATTTCTTTAATGCCTTTATGTTTGTGTGTATGTGTGTGTTTGTGTGTGTCGCCTAGGTAACCGTCGTGTAGTGTACCGTATGGAGGAGGGGGAGGGGCTTCCTGACGGGATGACACTTGATGCTGAAGGTCGTCTGTGGGTGGCCTGTTACAATGGAGGACGAGTCATCAATATCGACCCAGTGACTGGTTAGAGATTAAATGATTAATTGATTAATGGAGAAAAACTTGACACCTTCATTGATATTGAGAGCAGGGGTGGGGGATGGGCCCCTGTGCCCTGAGAAACTAAACATTAGAAAATAATAGGACCCGCCAGAAAGTGCTGACTCACTCTTTAAACCCAAAACACTGCTTGTATCAACTATTTATTCTCAATTGACTCTTGGCTTTCTGTGGAGCCATTTTTACAAACAGGACTCCCGCATTGCTGTGACTAATATGGTTCCTCTTATACTGTAGTTAACTTTAGGGGGATGTTAAGGGGCAGCATAGCAATTTCCACTCCATTTTATACTTGTAGCAATACCTGTCTTCCTCTTCTCTTTTATTTATTTATTTTTTTACTTTTTTTCTTTCCTTTGATTTTTTATTTTTCATTATTGAAACATTTTTCTTTCTATTTTTCTGTGTTTAGCTGTTTTGGACCTGAAAATCAGTTGTGTACAGGTTCCACTGATTTTACTGGTTGAAAGATGTTTACTGTTGTAAATCTAATCAGTACTGATTAGTTCTGTGCACAGATGACCTTCCTCGATGGCAGGAGTAACCAATGTTTTGTCTTTTCAGCAATAAAACCGTTTTGTCTGGGGGGTTTTTTTGTTTTTTTTTTATAAATAAAATAAAAAACAACTGTTTGCCCATCCAGACAGTTTTTAAATTGATTCTGACTGGCTGCAGGAACTAAATGCTACAGCTGTATGTGGCAAGTTGAGTAAATCTGTCCTTTAACTAGTGCTAATTTGCTTAAGTAATGATGCTGTAATCAATGAACATGGTTCTTTTGTTCAATCAGTTGAACTTGGAGAACTATGACTTCACAGAACTGTTGTCTTATTGTCTGCCTGATGTCTTATTGTCCAGGTAGGAGTTTAGTTTACATGATGAGAATTAACCAAATTACTCTTTATTTCTTTGCAAGTAACATGAACTATCTCAGAGGCCTACAGGGTACAAACCTCAATAATGGGTTTGTTTGTACATTTGAAAATAGCAATTTCAAGTTTAGAAGCTTATGTTTCTCTGTAAGGCTTGTGAAGTTTTTCTGATAAGGTTTAAGGTTGTCTGGTATTTCTGATGAAGATGATGGTGATGATTGTTTTTTTTTCAGGAGTGCGTCTGGACACGGTTTCTCTACCAGTGACAAAGACCACCTCATGTTGTTTTGGGGGTCCAGACTATTCTGAACTTTACGTGACCACAGCCAGTCAGGGCCTTGACCAATCAGAGAGGAAACAGCAGCCACTGGCTGGAGGCACCTTTAGGGTCAGTTGATTCAGCCAACAACTTACCTGTTTATACTGTGTTCACTGACTCACCTGTGGATAATGTCATACTTGATCTTACAGACTGATACCGATTTGTGTGTGTGTGTACAGGTCACCGGACTCAGGGTCAAAGGTCGTCCCTCAAACTCTTTCTCTGGATGATCTTCAGGTGGTTTAAGCAATCAATCATAGCTCAGATCACCTGCAGGAAGCAATCAGAAGTTTGTGAGATGGATTGTAATTGTGTAAAACATTAGCTTACTGTTAGCTTACTGTTAGGTGTTGACAATCTAACAATTGAGCTGGATCAAAAATTTACTACAAACATGTACTAACATGTTTAGCCAAAAAAGAATTGTCATATATCATGCAACTTCATTAAAATCGTGAAAAGTAAATGAAAAGGCTTTTGACTTGTTGCTGAGCCTCTGAGGATTCTTGGTAATGTAGCCATCAGTTGGTTTGACTTCGAATGTGGCCAAACTTAAGCATTTTAGTTTCATACTAGGTACCAGGAGGTATGGGAGGGTGAACACGGCTGACATCAGTGTTGATTAGGCCTGCACGATTAATCGTTTTAGAACCTCAATGTAGATTCACCTCTACATGCGATTTCATTTCTAAATTACGTCGATTTTTTTCAATTCAAATAGTTGAGTTGAAAGTTTCTGAGGAGGGACTGCGGGGTTGCCGAAATAACGTTAGTCTTGACGTTATACTTGTCGGTACCCGTCTGCTGCCTCAGGAGTCCGACAAGCCAAAAAGGCTCTATTGGACTCCTTCTTCAGCTTGACGGTATCCCTCACTGCCGGTGTCCACCAACAGGTATGGGTATTGCCGCCATGACAGGCACCAACCACCTTACAGCCACAGCAGCGATCGACTGCCTCCTCAACAATGGAGGCACAGAACATAGCCCACTCGGACTCAATGTCCCCTGCCTCCCCCGGAATGCAGTCAAAACTCTCCCGCAGGTGGGAGTTGAAACTCTTTCTGATGGGAGACTCTGCCAGACGTTCCCAGCAGACCCTCACAATACATTTGGGTCTGCCAGGTCTGACCGGCATCCTCCCCCAACATTGGAGCCAACTCACCACCAGGTGGTGTTCAGCTGACAGCTCCGCCCCTCTCTTCACCCGAGTGTCCAAGACATGTGGCCGCAAGTCCGATGACACGACTACAAAGTCGATCATCGAACTACGACCTAGGGTGTCCTGGTGCCAAGAGCACATATGGACACCCTTATGCTTGAACATGGTGTTCATCATGGACAATCTGTGACGAGCACAGAAGTCCAGCAACAAAACACCATTCGGGTTCAGATCGGGGGGGCTGTTCCTCCCAATCACGCCCCTCCAGGTCTCACTGTCGTTGCAAACGTGAGCGTTGAAGTCCCCCAGCAGAATGATGGAATCCCCAGAAGGAGCGCTCTCCAGCACTCCCTCTAATGAATCCAAAAAGGGTGGATTCTCTGAACTGCTGTTTGGACCATAGGCACAAACAACAGTCAGGATCCGTCCCCCCACCCGAAGGCGGAGGTAGGCTACCCTCTCGTCTACTCGGGTAAACTCCAACATACAGGCAGCGAGCCGGGGGGCTATAAGTATTGCCACCCCTGTCCGGCGTCTCTCACCGACGGCCATGCCAGAGTGGAAGAGAGTCCAACCCCTCTCGAGAAGGCTGGTTCCGGAGCCCTTGCTGTGCGTCGAGGTGAGACCGACTATATCTAGCCTAAACTTCACAACCTCACGCACCAGCTTGGGCTCCTTCCCCACCAGAGAGGGGACATTCCATGTCCCTAGAGCTAGCTTCTGCAGCCGAGGATCAGACCGCCAAGGGAAGGGAAACTTCGAACCATTTATGTGACTCACCATAAGGGGTCGGTTGAGCTACCCTTTGTCTGATCCCTCCCCTAGGACCTGTTTGTCATGGGTGACCCTACCAGGGGCATTAAGCCCCCGACAACTGAGCCCTAAAACTAGGATCATTGGGACATGCAAACCCCTCCACCACAATAAGGTGGTAGCTCAGGGAGGAGTTCTTGTATCATTATTTAATGATTAAAACTAGAGAACAGAGATGATCTGTCAATTTTACATTTTAGAAAAGCAACATGTATTTTTTAAACCTCCAAACTTATTTTTTATATGTCATTGAAATGACTAATTTTTGTGTCATGCGTGAACAAAAAGTTGATGTTATGAACACAGACAATCAGCATCAAATACAAATCAAGTTGATATGAAAAGGTAAACTGCTAATTTTTCTAAAGTTACTGTTAACAGAATTCACTTGGTCATTTTATTTTAACTTGGACAGAACAACAATGCAGTCTGCACGTGAGACCTCAGTAGGTAGCCACTAAATAGTAATTTATTCTTTCTAAATGAAACAAAATGTTTATTTTCATGCTCATCAAACTAGTAAACTTTGGAAAGTTCACTCATTTTACCTGTCATTCAAGTGCTTCTGACTCTTCTGATTTCTGTTTACTAGAAAATGTGGGTAAGAGCGTTAACAGTTTTAATGAGGAGTGGTAATTTCCTCTTAATTCTTTGATTTTAAATACAAAAAAGTTTTTTTGGTGTTTTTTAACTTTAACTCTGCTGCTCTGGACTTAGTTTTCAACTTGGTGTAACTATGACATCAAATGTCTCTCTGGTGTCAATTTTTTTTTATGGAGAGACCTGAAAATCATGTAAACAGGGTGCATTTTTTTTACTACATTTTATTTACCCCACCGAGTGCAGAATCACCAACAACCAACAAACACTGAACAGAGTATGAGCAACGACACCACCTCCTAGAAAATGTATGTACACGTAAAAAAGATTGTGCTGTTTTATCTTGGTTAGAGTTGGGGGGGGGGGCATGAGGGACTCATTTGTTGCTGAAGGGATGACACTCCCACTCTCTCCAGGTTAGTTCCATATTATTCCATGTTTTTGTCTCTATTAGTGTGTCCCCATTGTTTTTCAGGCTCATTCAGGTGTGAATGTGTTTTTCAAGGTCTGTCCTTTTTTTTAAACAAAAAAAAAAAACACAAATGTGATAGTGTCTCTTTAGGTCCATCCTGGTGCGTTGTGACTGGAGCCCCGCCAGAAGACCGACCACATTCACTTCATGTTACAGACTGAGGACAATTTGCTCAGTAAATCTTGACTCTGTATCTCTTCCCTGTAAACCTGCACATGGAAGTACAAATGAGATTCAATAATAAACAATAAACAAACCAACAGTTTCCATGTTCTATTGTCAGAAACAGCTTGCCCCACACACACACACACACACACACGCCCACCCAACCATCCACTTCGAAGCCTTAAATTACAGATTACTTCTGAGTCATTAGGTTCCTGTGATACAATTTCAAACGCTGCATTCACATACTTACATGATGAAAAATGTAAGGTTTTCTTGCTTCTGGTGCAGCTCTGGTGCCAACAGCAGGACTTCAGAGGAAATTAAGGAGGCAAGCATTCAGAAAGTGACCTAGTGGAGTCCCAATAAAATCAGAGTTTGGCAACCATTTCGGCTGTAAAGGCCAATCCGATGCATTTTGTGCTAATGTAAATGATGAGGCTTCTCACTAACACTGTTTTCTCATCATATTGCAGCTCAATGAAACTCAGAGGTGCCAGTCTCTGTTTTTCTGACTCCGGTGAGGCTTGTAAATACAGAAGAAGACAGCAGAACGGAATTTAGTAAAAGGGGAAGAACCCTGTACAAGACAGACTGAAAGGAATCCAGAACAACCATAGAGCAGCAGAGCTGAAACCATGGCTCGGTTTCTGGTTTTAAATTTAGGAAGTTACTTTTAACCTGCAGAACTTTAGGACAGGAAGTATTTGGTGTCAAGATCTTGATAAAAAAAAAAATGACATCCTAAAAATGTTTCCTCATCAGATAAACTGGCTGAGATATTTTCATAAAGATTTTATGATGAACTCTGCTAAGCTTTTAAATTATTGTTAATGAGCTCATGTGGTATTTTTGAGTCCAAGTTGATTATGTAATATAACCTATTCATCAATACACTGCATAACTTGACAGTGCCACCAGTGGTTGATGAAGAAACTAAATTTAACCACAATTTCTTTGTCTTATGTTATTTTTGAATAATGAGGCACTAATATCACACTTTCTCTGGAGTCTGTTATCAAAATTTTCAATATTGTGCAGATTCTTGTTCTGAGCTTCAACTGCAGGACGTTTTTTCACTCAGGTCAGGTGTAAGAACTTTTTTTTTTCAATATTTAGTTGAATTTTAATGTGTTACATAATTCTCCACAAAAGGTGGAATGGCCTTGCTGTCATAGAGTCGCAGATGATCAGGTGTAAATGTTTTCAATCATAACTGAATGTGAAAAAAATTCTTAAGTTTTCTTAAAAAATTGGAAATATCATCGCCAGCCAGGCATCTCCATCTGTGAAGAACCATGTGATAGGATGGAAAGCTCAGAATTAGTTAATGACCGCCTCTCATCTTGAGATTGTTTAATCTTAAGTTTTACCACACTGACACCAAATCAGGAGGTTTGTTGTTGGCCTAGAGCTTCTTCAATGGCTGTGGAAGTTTGTCAGTCCTGGTACCTCCTGAATTGAGTTGATTTTGAATAGAGTTTGGTTTGACAGCAGGCAAGAACATGTGAAAAAAAGATCCCAGAGATCAGAGGTTAAAATTCAAAGGTCAGATGAGGTCAGTGAACCCAGTCTGTGCACAAACTGACCAATAAAATTACATAAAAAAACACAATGCCATCAGTTCAATCAATTGATCAGAAGTTTTCAAAGCACTAATTAGTCCCATAAATTAAAGGTGGATATGATCAGCTGAACAGGACTTGTCATCATCTTCTAACATGCTGTCACAAAACCTCCCTCTCTCTGCTTTATCTCTTTCTATCAATAGTGCTCTTCAGAGTGGGCAGGGTCACAGAAGAATCGGGAGCTGCGTTTGGCTGATCGGGCTGTGAAGGGAACGGTCTTTAGTGCTGCAGATGAGAAAAGTGAGACAACCAATCAGACAAAGAACAGAAAACACCTGATTTAATATGTCTTAATTAACCTTTGACAGAGTATTTAAATGTTGTGTGTTTACCTGATATGATTTGTGTTTATCTGTGATGATGTGTGTTTACCTGTGATGGTGTGTGTTTACCTGTGATGATGTCCTCTATGGCTCCATCTTTCCCTTCGTAAACATGGCGGCTGTCTTTTCCCTGTCGTCTTCTGAGCTCAGTGATCAGCTCCTGTTGCTGTCGCTTCCCCTTGTGGGATGGAGACTGAAGGGAAGAGTGACAGTTTCAGTTTGACCTTTTAAAATCACTCTGTTGAAATGACAGAAGAGCTGTTTTGGGATCAGATATTCACTCTATTGAAATGACAGAAGAACTTATCTGAAAATGTTTGAAAATTTCAGTCATTATGTAATCATTCCCAAACCTGCTCTGAGTCAAAAGTTTGACTAGTAAGACACCAGTAATTTGATGTCAAGAGTCATCACATTGGTGATGCAATGAGCTGTCATGACTTTCATGTTGCGAGCTGAGACATGCGATTTGAGAGCCAGCAGACAGTCATGTGATGTCATGACCCATCACGTGTCACATGTAATTTTTTCATGCTCTTTTGTTTTTTCATTTGAGTTTTGTGAGTCTTAGACATGTCATTTGCATAATGTTCGGAACAGAAAGTAAAAGTGGCCAGTTAACAAGCTCATGTAAACATCTCATCAGGAGTCGCAAAGTTACTGCAAACTACAAATCTACAGTGAATCATGACTCTGCTGCAACGTCTCCACCTGTGTTAAAGATCAAAGGGTCACCGTATCACCTTGGTCTCCTCCTCCTGTTGCTCCTCCTGCTCCAGTTTCTCCAGCAGCATCTGCTCTTGACGCCTCCTCTGGTCGTTCTCCTCCTCTGCCAGCTACACACACACACACACACAGACACACACACACGAAGGTTTTGGTGGTCTCATTGTTGAAGAAGCTTCAGGTTGATTCCCCTTCCCCTGACGAGATGTATATGTTTACTCACCCTGTACGCTTTAATGAAACGGACAAAGATCGGGAAGAAGACGGAGGGTGGCATCGTCTTAGAGCTCTCTCCGAAAAATTTTACCACATCTTCAAAGGCATCCTGCAGTTAGTCCAAACAAAATGTACATGATATTTAACATTTTCATTTTGACTTTTGTCAGCTCAAGAATTAGTTAAGTAAGTAAGTAAGTTTGTGACTCGAAGTGTTTTGACATTGAAATGACGCTACTGACAGGTCTGAACAGTCTTTGTGCTGCCCTAACTGAATGACTGTTGTCTGCAGCATCATGTGTCGTCTTACCTGGGCAATGCGAGCATCCTCCTGTAGCTTGTTAAGTCTCGATTCGTTCCTACTGATGAAGTCTTTCAGTGTGCTGTTGTGTTGAACACTGAACTCTCTCCAAGTGAGCTCCATGCCACGTTGCAGCTCCTTGACATCACACAGCACGTTCTCCAGACTCACTGCTCACAAGTAAGGACAGTCAGGTTGTGCGTCTTAAAGTCGGATGTGTTTGTAGCAGTCTGATTGGTTGACAGACTCACCTGCAGCAGCCTTATCCACGTAGTGAAGTTCATTGTAAAACAGAGACACGGCAGGATATTTCTCTCTCACCACATTGGCAATGTAATGAAGCAGTGTCTGTTTTCTGTCTGTTGACTTGGTCTCCAAGAGCTGAACATGAACACAGACTTTATAACATAACTGGTATTTAAACCTCATTTTACTTTTAAGATGTACAATGAGGAAAGTTCATTCTGCACACTTTAAAGTTCAAATTTGATGGACAGATTTCAGTCACATTTAAGGTTCAAGGAACTATAATATTTGTTGATGTTCTGCTGCAGAAAGTCATAGAATACCAGATTTAGTTGGTCATAATAACCTGTTGCCATAGTAACAACAGCACGTGCAGATTCAAAGGTCAGTAGTGCCCACAAACTTGGCTACATAGATGTTTTAATCTATTCTGACAATTTTCACTGAGGCCATATTACTTATGACAGAAACACACACAGTGTGTGTGTATGTTTTACCAGGTCTAAACTTTGCAGTTTGAATCCATAGACAGCTCCTCTCTTACTGCTGTTCATGTAGTTTCCCAAAGCCAAGATGATCTATGACAACAGAAACAGGAAGTGCTGCAGTCTTACAGTCGAATGACATTGAAAGTTCGCAGATAAGAGGTACATACAAACTTGTCAATTGCTCTGTTTATGAACATCGAACAAAGACTGACCTCAAGGATCTTCTTGAGCTTCTGAGATGATTTTATAGAAACTGAAGCAGCGATTATGGCGTGGAGTTGCTGAGAGAAAACACAGCACAATGGGACAGGTCACATCTACCTGTGTCTGTAAAACTGTCTGCTTGTCAACACATCTGTCTTTGTCTATACCTGTCTACATGTCCGTCTTACCGGAGTTAACATCTGGACATTGTCAGTGAAGTTGCCCATGAAGACCATGATAGACATGCGCTGACTGAGTCTTTCGATGCGACTGAATTGCATCATGAAGCGGTCTTCATCGCTCAAAGCCTCCAGAGGTTTTCTGTCTCTCTCATATTGCCGTAGAAGCTTCACCTCAGCCTCCGTAGGCAAGAAGCGCATTAGACACTCAACAAAGTCAACCCGAACCGTCCGTAAGTCAAAGCTGCAGAAACACAAACCAGATTATTCAGGGGAATGAGAAATCATTTAAACCTGAAACTGATCTTTTTATCCAAATCTTCTGCTACATAATTCCCAAAGTGAATTTCTCTTTGAGATCAATAAAGTATCTATCTATCTATCTCTATCTAAGTAAACAGGAAAATAAAATGTTATCACATCACTGTTTCTGGTGCTCAAATGCTCTCTCATAATTATATCACTGTTGCGATACTTTCTTACCTGTGTTACCTGTATTAACTGAGTTTGTCCTACATACTGTTTTTTCTACTCGTAGAGTTACTTACTGCTACTGTTACAGGGTCTAACTAGCTGAGTTACTGGTGAGTGTCACTGTACTTCTGATCAACCTACATGTGAATGGCGCGACAGATGACCTCTGATCCTTGGTTGGCCTTCCTCAGAGTGATGGCCAGGTTTTTAGCTCTGTTGGCCTCCAGCAGAGACACTTTTGATGGAGCTTTCTGAGGGAGTTTTTGCCTAGACAGAGTCAAGTCCACCGCGGGACCCTGAGCCTTTGTTTTAAACAGCTCTTCAAAGCCCTCTACATCCAGGTCCTGAGAGAGAAAAACTGGTAGTTAAATAGCTCCTTAAACTCCTTAAAGTCCAGGGTATTATGGGAACCAGTGGTCCTAATAGGAGAAGAGGAAGTGAAAATAAATTTTTCAGCCCAGATTAATGCTTTACAGGCTCTCTCTCTGGCTATATGAGGCCCTAGCAAAAAAATGTTTTTCACCTTTGTTTTATTCATGTCTCAATCCTGAATATCTGATTGAAATGGATGTATTAAAATAAAACCCTTTAAGTGTATCTTTGTTTTACCTGCAGGATGGACTCATCATCAATGTCATTGAATACAGTCCCGTTGATCTGACTTGGCTTCAGGGCGACCCAGTTCAACACTGGCATTCTGAACTTCGTCTGGATCGGCTTCTTTATCTTCACAGCTGCACATCAGGGATCAGACAGGTGAGCAGGGCAACAGGTGTACCACACACATCAGGTTTACTTTGACAATGACTATAAGTCTACAGGTGTGTTCAGACTGAGCATGAAGTGAATTTTACTTTGAGCCTGTTAATTTTTGTCTCACTAGTTTGACTGCAGTTTGTCTGTTTTTCACACAGTCAAAGTTTGCTGCAACGATCTCATGCCAGAAATGACTAACCCCTACAATAAGGACTACATATTCCTCTTAGCTTTACATAATTATATATATTATATTATTTTTTTTACTTTACATGATATTATCACCTTCATTTGGTTGTGTCACATAAAAAAAGAGACATTCCTTCTTGGGGTGGCATGGCTCACTTCTCCCTTCGATCTACCCATCTTATTGCCTTTTGCCCAAGCACATGACCCCAACCTCACCATAATGTCTTTGCCATTGGACCAGCAGCTCACAAGCAATCAAACATTGTTTCATTGTTGACATTTGTTCATATATATCTGCATAAGAGCAAACAGGGTTTTTTTTTATTCTTCAGATTTTTGAGACAACTGCTTTTTTGTGTCTTTCATCTTCATTTACTTCAAATTCCATTTTGCTGTCTTTAATATGTGCTTCATGTTCAGTCTAAACGCACAATAAAGACACTGACCAGTGGGCAGTGACTTTAGAAAGATAAACCCGCTAATATCTAGATGTGCTGGTGGAGGGATGGATGAGGGTTGATGGAGGATGCAACAGAGACAGAAGATGATGGAGGAGCAAACAGATAAAGAATATGATAAGGAGGAGTGGACTAGTTGAAGTTGGAGAATTGGAGCATTTTAAAAAACCTACAGAATAACTTTAGAGGACCCTCTGTCAGCAGAACAAGAGAAAAAAACAATATGTTAGTTTCATTGCTTTCATTAAGATTATATCTAACGTTTAAAAAAACAACTGAGAATCCCAGTTAATGATTGGCCTGAAGATGTGGATTAACTGTAAGTGTCTCAGGTGACTCAGATGTTTTTTGTTCTAATTAATGTATGAAATTGGAGGAAAAGATCAGAGACATAAACACTGGTAAAATATTAAGAAATATCTGGATTCTTTGGAATAAAATGTTTCCGTAGAATATCTCCTGTAAGTAAAGACTAAATCCTGTTAAAATTTAAAGTTATTACTAAGCACTCCAGGCTGTAAAGAGAGCTCAAATGGTGAAAAACTGTCATTAGAGTGGGATGAGGACTTTTCAAAGGACATAAAAGCTTTTAAGGCAAGAAGAGAAAGGAGAGGCAAGACAAAGAAGTAGGGAAAAAAATCCCTGTACACTGACTGGTAGTGAGTTAATAAAGCACTACAGATGTTCATGGATGTTGTTTGTTGTTTATTGTTGATCTTATTAGAGATTTGCCTACATCTGCAACTCAACAAAAATTTCATGTCAACACCTGAAATGATAGTTATCATTACATTAAGATATTTGACAACAGAATGATTTAGCAGTCATGATTTGTTTTTGGTGCAAGTCATCACACAGTTCACCGTGAGTACTCTGTGACATCACTGTCGAGTACTAACTTTTCAACCACAGAAGACAGCAAAACGCTGCTTTCAGCCTGCTGTCCTTAAAAATCCGGGACATTACTCTGAAAACACTCAATAGTTGACACTTCACTTGACAAGATTTACAAAGCAGGGCTTTTAAAGTAAGTTATTTTCAAAGCTCCATATTTTATGTGTGAACTCATCAGTTAAACCTTCTCGCTCAGACTCACCTGCAAGTCCTGAGTTAAAGATGACAGTGGGCGATCCCCCTGACCCTGGGAGAGGTGGGGCCACAGGAGGAGGTGGCGGGGGTATTGGGACGGAAGAGGACAACTCGCTTGTCCGACAAGGGGGAGGAGGGGGTGGGGGGGGAGGGGGGGGAGCAGGAGGAGGAGGTGCAGGGTATGACCCATTGGATACTACAAAGACAACGAAAAGAAAATTTTTTTTTTCATTTTTAGTGACTGTTTATCATTTGACACAAAGTTCATCTTACTGTGGTGTTTAGGAGTACTTGTAGTATTTGGTAGTCGTAGCATCATTAAGCAGTAGTGAGGTATCAGTTTCTCTTGTCAAATTGGAACCTCCAGCTCTTTTCATTACAATGTTTAAATAAATCAAAGAAACTTACCTGTGCCTGCAATTGGTGGTGGTGGAGGAGGAGGAGGTGGAGCAGGCATCCCTGGAGCTCCGCCCATACCTGGTCCCATGCTGTGATAAGCTATGGTTTCAGGACTGTAGAAATAAATGAGGTTGCCTACTAATTGTTTTCTGTTCAGCATATCTAAGGTATTTTTTACCAAACCTTAGAAATTTAAGTGTTGTCCAAATTGTAGTGATCAGTTTTTAACTGACAAACCATGACATGACAAGGGCAGCAAAATTTAACAACAGTCAGTAAACATGGCATCGGACACATTTTCATCAAATAAAGTAGCTGGGGCTAACATGCTAGCCAGCATTTTTTTATGTACACATAAAAAGCAGCCTCAAAGTGTGTTAGCAGTTACGTTTGGTGGACCTACAAAGAAGACTCTCACCTGGGGGACAAGTTGGGACAGGGTGGCGGTGAGGGGGAGGCAGAGTCAGCCACTCCTCCATCCCCTTCTCCTCTCTGGGGTTGAGGAGCACCAAGTCCTCCAGCCTGCTGGGCCTCCTGTGCCTGACGCTCCAGACGACTCTGACGCCGTATTGTCTGGTCCTTCTCTCTAACAATTCGCCGCAAGGTGTTCACCTGAGAGTTGGCACTTGCATACACTTCCTGCATGGGTACAGAGACAGGACAATATGTTGCTGTTCAGGCTACATGTGTTGAAGAGTCAGAACCCCAAGTAAAAACAGTTCTGTAGTTAGTGCTCACAGAGTTAACAGAGGGAGAGTTGGGCTCCATCAGAAACAGCTTGTTTTTGACATGTTGAATGTGTCTACATGTTGTGTCCACAAGCTGAGACCATGTTAGGTTCATGTTGTATATCAAGGGTCAGTAAAGAGAAACTGAGTTAACATTTAGTCCCTGTAGAAACCAGCCAAATAAAAGGGGTAGTAGCTTGGATTCCAGTAAATAATCATGTTGGGTTTTATTCTAGACTTTAGAACTGGTTCAGCTAAAATGAGTTTTTCTGTTTTATCTGCTTCTTGTTCGTCAGTGTGTGTGCGCACAGATGTATGTGTGTTTGATGAGCACTCAGCAGCAAGCTTGTACAGTGGGCATGAAAGTCAATAAATTGCTTGCAGTACATCATGGCACATATAGGCATTGCTAGAGCAAGCAGAATTCAGCTTTCTATATGGAGCACAAACTGAAGAATTTTTGCATCAAATGATGACATTTATACTGTATTACACCATTTTTTGTTACAGTGTAATAAAAAATGTTGAAATGTCCCTTTGAAACAGATGTGCTGCTAAAGAATCAGTCAGAATTGCAGGGAATATTTTTTTCTCTTTCCACATGTCCAGAAACAGGTGTATTGACCTGTCTTTCTACACAACACTTTCTCTCTCCATGGCGACCAAATGTTGGTGTGGTTTCCATGGAGTTGGTACTCACCCTGATGTGGTCCAGCTCTTTATTGGTTTGCATCAGCTGCTTCTCCAACTCTACAATCTTCAGCATTGCTTCATTTTCAACGTCCAGCAGGCGCTCTGACATCTTAGGACAGAGAAGGAGACGTCTTCCTGTCATTCTGTCAGTCTTTCTCTAACTAATTTTCTGTTTTTAATTGCTTTATCCTCCACCCCCTGTAGACTCTCCAAAATCTGGAGGCAGAGAATGAGACATATTAGTACCTGCTTGCAATCTGCCTGTCTGTCTTACCGTGCTCAGGCTCTCCTCCAGCTCCTCAACACGTTCCAGAGCAGCAGTTTTTGTCTCAGCATCCTCCAGCAGCGTCCCAACATCAAATACATTGTCAAGGTAGGCCTGAATCTGAACCTGCAGCCTGTCGCTCTCTGTGTGCTTAAGTCTCTGAAGACAGACAGTGAGAGAGACAAGCTAATGAAGAGTCAGGCAGGGTGACAGGCAGAAGAAGAATGGATCTCCCAGTCCTCATAGGCTTATCTGTTGGATACTTCTGCCCACATTTTGAAATGGCTTATATTCCTTTTGGGGTAAAGAGACAGGTAAGGGCACAGATATGGACACAGGTTAAAAGATAAGCCTTCCTATGATTGGCTCTGAATGGATCATGTGACTGCATTACCTCCAGGTGTTCATCCAGGTTAAGCTTGGTGAAGTCATACTGCAGATGAACTCTGAAGTTCATGTCCTCCACCGAGTGAACCACGATGTTAATGAACTGCATACAGGCCACCTGAGAACCAAGACAAGTTCAGTTAACCTGTAAACTTTTATTGCTGCTGTAAATATAGCAATTCAACAACAACAACTACTGCTACTACTACTACTACTACTACTACTAATAATAATAGTATTTAGGGAACTATTACTATTTCTAATAACAAAATAATAATGATAATAAATTTGCAATAATTTTAAAGTATCACATTTCTGTGAAAGTAGTAACACCTGAAGTTTGTGTTCAGAACTGAATAAATCACCGTCAAATAGAGTAACTGACCCAGAAAAACAAGTTGAAACTTCGATGATTTTTATCCTTTAAAACATGAAACTTAAAGTGAATAAAATTTTGTGAAAAGTGGAGGAAAAGTTGGCTTTTATTAAATGTCAAATAATAAAAAAGAGGTTTCAAATGGATAAATAAACAGTTTCCATTGTATGTACCTTTGATTGAACTGAACTGAATTAAGAAATAATTTAGATCAAAAAGATGTTTTGATTTATTTTCTTTAAAAAGAAAACAAAGTTTTAGTCATTTAAACCTTCGTACCAAAAAGTCGATATTGTCATCTTCGTTTTTAAAATGTTCCATCAGCTTCTCAAAACGCATTGACTCAGAACACACCTGCAACAGATCAGCCATCCAATCAGTTAGTCAGGCAGTGTAATACTCATTCAATCCATCAATCCATCAATCAATCTGTGAGGCAACCACTTATCTGCGTAACTGTTTGTTTTGTTGTAATCCTGATGTGTATTAACTGTCTTGTTGTGGATTTTTACCCTGTTTACAGTCAGGCAGTCTCCAATGGGGTCAATATCGAACAATTTTAGCCGCTGATCTCAAGTGTTTTATCATCATCTGTAGCTTTAAATGCTGTGTGTATATGTTTATGTGTGTATGCATGCACATGTGTGTAGTGTGTGATGCGGTTACAGTTTTAAAGTTGTCGAATGCCGACAGAATGATTTCGTGGCCTCCTCTGACCAAACAAACCGCTGCCAACAACTCCAAGACCAGAGCCTTTGTCCTGATGAATGGAGACAGATGTGTCAGGAGACAGACAGACAGCTGGATTAATTTTATCTTTGAGCCAGGATTTTTATTGTAAGTTAAAAAGAAACAAAAACAAATATAAGCTGTGAAAAAATGCCACAAATGCAAACCCAATAAAAATGTCATCCTTCATGAAAAACTTAATGAAACAGAGATGTGTTTGCCTGGTCACAAAACTTACTAAAATAAAAGAAAAGAAAATGAAAAAAAAGAAAAAACATTTAAAAATGTGTTTAAGTTTGTCAGGAATATTTCAGGTATTAGTTTCATTGATACTCATTTGTTGCACAATGCTACACAGTTAAACAAAACTTGAAGTCTGTTAATGCAAACGTTTATCATTTTTTTTTATTTCAGAATTCAATAAATGATTTAAATGCATGTGTAGCTACATGCCTCTGATATAAACATACCTGGTGTAAATAAAACACACAAACTTCTGTGAACAAAAACTTTGCTAAACTAAAACTAATTAACACATGACAAGTAACTACAGCCAAACAAAAAGTGCATTGGTTAAAATAAAACAAAGAAAAGCTAGACTTTAACTCTAATTGTAGTTTTATGCTTTTAAATTATCCTTCATCAGGCAAAGTTTGTAATTTTCTCAATCATTACTCATTTGAACTTGGTTTGTGTTTTTTGAACTTTGTGTTTTAAACTCTTGTAGTTTTAGCAGTTTGTGTTTGTTTCTGTGTATTTGGCAGTAATCGTACATTTTACTGACCGGGGGTTTCTGTTGTTGAGGCTGAGGGCGATTTCATTGACAGCATGAGGATGAGACATCACCATGTTAAATCCATACTAAGGAAGAGGAGGACATAGATTAAGATTAGTCACATCTACTTTGTCATCTATTGGTATTGACATGAGCCATGTTAAAACAAACTCATGTATTAAACCACATTTTAATCTAAGGTCAATCATCTGTGTGTGTTAAATCAGATTTAAAATTTCATGTAACAGTTCATCAGAAATTCTGAGCAGCATCATTTCCTTTGATAGCTCAACATGAGTTCTTCAATAGTCAAAAACAGAATATAATGATACATTTTATTTTTTCATTCAATATATAATAACATATCTGTCGTTTGTCTTTAGAGGGAATAGATACTGTGTGTAACGGAGGAAATAGCATTTTAGTAGATTTCTATAAATGAAAGTGTCACCTGATAGTTCATGATGGCTCTCAGACACATGACACAAACGTGAACATCGTCTTTCTTACAGACAAGGCGTGAATTCTTTAAAGTTCGACGACTCGGCAGAGTATTAGATCGAGTCACCAGGGTCGAACTGCAGACACGCAGAAACATCATCAGAGAAGCAGATTTGACTTTGTGTGGTAGGTTTATGTGTTTTGTTTTTTTGATTTATTACCTGATGGAGTGTCGAGCTGTGCGTGATACAGAGGAGGATGGGGAGGGGAGGCTGCAGTCACCATGGAGATCCTCTATAGACCGACTCCAGGGAGAGTCAATAGACGAAACATCACCTACGGCGTCCGACTGCTCACCATCAAACCTGAAAACACAAACAACAGTTTTCAAATGTTCAAAGATTTGTTTAGAGTTCACAAGCATCCTGAATCAGTGTGACAGGGATTCTCAGAAAACAAACTCAGCACATCAAATGTCACAAATGCACAAAAAAAACTGAAGACAAAACATGTACATGGTATTTACATGATGCATTAGATACACACAAACACACACAAACAAACAAATGTATGAACTTACATATTTCATGAAAGAAACAAAAAATATTCCTTATATACTTGTTCAGACTTACGTAACAGCGTACTGAGCAAAGGACAAGTACTCAACCAGAACATCCAGACCTCGATTTTCCTCATTCAAAAACTCTCTAACCCACCTACAGGGAGAGGAAGAAAGATGGGTGTTTAGAGAGAGACAGCCAGGTCAAAACAGACTCACAGACAGTGAGAGAGAGGGAGAAACTGGTCAGAGAGAAATAGAGAGTAGTCAGAGAAAGATACATTTTAGAGAGACAGACAGGTGGTCAGAGAGCCCAACATTAATTAAAAAAACAAGTGTAGTACAATTTCCTTTTCATATTTTTTTTAAAAGACAGAGGGTACAGAGACAGAGCTACTCCATCCTCTTGAGATACACCCCCTTTCTCCCTGGTACTAAATGATTATAGATTGTGATGTCTCTGAAAGTGTGTCTAAGTATCTGTGTTTTAACAATTTACCCCTACAATCTTTCCTGAACCAGGACACGAGGCGGCATCGCTACCCCCCAGAACAAAATAAAAGGGAGCAGAGAGTCAGATAGAGGCGAAGAGAAACAGACAGAGGAGCAGAGAGACAGACTGTCTGAAAAATAGGTATTTGGACAGACAGGAGATTACACAGACTAGTACCCGATGTGGTTCGTGCGAAGAGAGATTTCAAGCTCTCTGAGCATCTGAGTCGACTCCTGAACTCTTCTTCTGAACTTCTGCAGATAGACAGATGGGTTAGTAACAGAAAAAAAAACAAACATCCGCTGTATTTGTCTTCAAGCTTTAAACTAAAAAAGTTCAGATTAAACTACCTTTAATGTCACTGTAAAAGTCTGAGGTCATAATTGTTGTACATCATCTTTACACTCCACTACCGATCTCACCTTGCGTGTCACAGCTGGGTCAAGGAAGCCTCTCAGTTTCTGAATATATGTGTGGGGAGGGTTTTTTACTTGAAACCTCTCCTGCATGAAAGACAGACACAATATGACACCAAATTTGGAACTCCTCCTACTAAGAGCACCTGTGTAAACCCCATTAAAAATCATCTCAACCAACCTTCAAAATAGTGGTTTGAAGTTTTATTTATAAAACTGCAAACATTATACTGAATTATTATTTCAACAAATTTTAAGACATTGTATCTAAAAACTCCCAAATGACAAAGAATGTTCCATCCAGATAAACTATAATTATAAATAAAATTACAAATAAATTCTAGTTCAAAATAAAAATGTTCATGAAAGCTGGTAAGAAATTTTAAATTGGCAGATTCCATGATTTAACTCTGTTTGCTGTTAGAAAACACAATGTGGCTTAAAAGAAAAAGAAAATCAAACTGTTGCTCAACCTCCTTTCTCAGTTTTTTCCCCTTCAACTGTCACAACAGGACACCAAATGAACATGTGACCCACATTTTTTCCATTAAAAAAAATGTTTTTAACCATTAATTTTATTTTGTCTAAAATCTAGATTTGTTTATGTTGTTCAGTTAACTTGTATGTTATTGCCCACATATACACTGTTAAGTGAATTTGTTCTCTGAATTTAACCCATCCCTTAGGAGCAGTGAGCAGCCACTGTGCTGCGCCAAAGACCACCTCTAGATCTAAGTCAGCGCCTGGAGAATTAACCATCATACCTGTTTTCGAAAAAAACCCCAACACATCCGGAAAAATGATTTCTGCCTTTCAGTTACTATCACATTACACTTCTGTATTTCTCTTTTTCTGTGCATTGAAAGTAGTTGATAAATTCAGATTTTATTCAATCAACGTTTTAAAAATTAATTTCCCAGTTGACAAGAGGACAGAGTGTTGATGACATGAACGCCTGGTTCTACAGGTAGGGACTAATTCAAACTGATGAACTTTATTAACAGCACCCACCTGATCACAGATTAGCTCCCACTTCTTCTCATTGTCATAGGAACGCAGCAGACGCACCTTGTCAGGAGGCAGATTCATTGAATTCTGAAACACATGGAGAGAAACTTTAAAAATAGAAGGGCACTCAAAGAACTCATACCTCTGTCAAGGCCAGTAGTTCATTCTGTGATGTGCAAATCTGTGCATTCACAATATATGTCTGAATATAGTTCCAGAAGTAATAGAATAAATTAAAAATATGGTTGTGCATAGCTGAGCAACAGAATTTCCTCTGAAGTAATGGGTAATAATTTTCTGTAACAGTTTGTATGTGTGCATTCTCAGTTGGCAGATTCCCTCTTGATCCCAAAGGCTCAAGTGCTACATGTTGCCTTAACCAATGTCCGTAAGGTCTGCAGTCTTCAAATCTGCTCAGACACTTGAGTCTATATCTTCAGCCTACAACAACACAGTCTGTTAGAAGTCTGGTCGGTAGACCCTATGTCAACTCACCCTACATGTGTATCTTTTAAATTTTTGGATACTTCAATTGCTGAAATACCAATGGAAGAGTATGCGACCTTTGATACTGCAACTGCTATTCCAAAAGCAATCAGGACAATATCACTTGCACATTAAGGCCACCAGAGATGGATCAGAGAAGATTGGGTTCTCTGGCATTGATAGACAAGAAACAAAGGCAACACGTATATGTAAGTATGCAAGTTCAAGTATAATAACCCTCTGAGACTATTATTTTGGTGCACAGAGAGCTGCACAATAACTTTCATGTAAAAGTATACAAAGGTTCCTCACTTGTTAATCATTAATCATTTGCATATAAGGTGCATGAGTTCTTGTGACCAGTGCTTTGTGCATATTTATGATTTTCACTGTGGACACGAAACATGGGTCCCCTAAAACACAAGCAAAATTTTATTTTGGAGAACAGAGAGAAGTCGCAGGTGGATATAGAGGATGAGGAACGATGGTGTGATGTGCTCTGAATGGGCTTGTTGTCATGTTTGGGAGTCCACTTTCCACTGAAGCCCTAGAAAGTCCAAGTAGTACTCCGTGTCAAAAAGTCTGACCCTGAAAGAAAAATTTACAATGCACAACCCTGCAAATGTCAGGGAAAATTACCAACATGCTCTGCAGTTGGAGATCCTCACAGACTCTTACAGGTGCTTCATTATGTATCACTGGTTACAAAAATACATATAACTCAGGTGCTGATGATGTTTAAGTGAAGCTACTTGGAATACTTACTCAAAAAAGTTGCTGCTTGCACCTGCTAAATGCACATTACTATGCAATGCTCCATTTGAGAGCTAAGGAAACAGTCTCTCAGTGCTCTGTTGATCACATGTCCCAAGTACAGACGTTCTATTCTCTTGGCAGGGGCCATGGGTTCAATTACAGCCATTGGCCCTTCCCTGTGTGTCATTAAAAAAGCAACAGTCTTTGATGTTTTTAATCTTACCTCATCTCTCTACCTACTTATCTCTCCATCTCTTGAGGCCTCCGGCAGGATGTAATGGATATAATCAGGCTGGTGTGTAGCTCTCTGAGAAGTTCTACACTGGCCTCTGAGAGGCCAAAATACAGAATTTGATTGAGACTCACTTTGTAAAGGTCTCTGTTGAAGCAGCATTCAGGTTCTGGATGTAACAGCATGCAGAAACTAAAGATCTTGAACATAACTTTGTCAGCCTGTCCTGCCTGTAAATTCAGACTAAAATATCTCAGCAATTGTTAGATTGTAATCAAATGTGCTTCAGACATTTGTGCTCTCCTATAGTTTAATTCTACTAACTTCAGTTATGTTACATTCACCTAGTGCCACCATCTGGTCAGTGCTTCAATATATCAGGTATTTGAACTATGAGAAAATATAAATGAGAACATCTCCATTAGCCGAAGGTCAGGTTTAGAGTTAATTTTTCGAATGTTACTCCATGAATTTTAATTCCATCATGTACTCAGCTTTTATCTGACAGCCTGAACATATCAGTCGTTTATGTTCACTGCAGTATTTTCGACTTATCTCCTGTCTGAGTGTATGTAGCCAGCGTACATCGTGTGTGTGTATCTTGTGTGTGTGTGTGTTGTGTACTTACCAGTGCAATGGAAAACCTCTCCTCCAGCTCGGCCGGATCGGGCATTGGGAGTCGAACAGGGGCGGCTCTGGACCGGATCACCGCCAGCTGGCTCTCCATGCTCTCTGCGTTCCCCATCACTCACTCACACACTGAAACCCCCCCACACACACTGAACACACCCACCTACAACAACACACACTCAGCAGACATCCAGCAGCCAGAACATGTGGTCGGCCATCTCACAGTGAACGCAGACAGGCGGTTGAAGCTGGTGAAGGCCTGTCGATCTCTCTCTGCCTCTCGTCCTGTCTGCCTCTCTCTCTACTGTCTGTCTCCTGTCGGATGGTGAAGATTGTATTCTTCCCCTCCTGTCTCTCTCTCTGTCTGTCTGTGCTTCTCTTTGTCTCCTGTCTTCCTTGCTGTGGCTGTTGCTGCTGCTGATGCTGCTGATCCAGATGAAGCATTGATGCTGTGTCGTTGTCTGTGTGTTTATCTGATACTTGTATGTGTGTGCGTTGTGTATGAGCGCATGTTGCAGATCAGCCGCTTAATCCTCCCCCCTCTCCTCCCCCACATGAAGAAAGAAAGAGAGAGTTGGCCTTCCCCCTCTTTGTCTCTATCTCTCTCTCGCACAGCTGCAGTCTTTGTCTAGCTCGCTTTACCCTCCCTCCTTCCTCTCTCCCTCTGCCTCCTCAGACAATGAGCCCTATGCTGCTTCAGGCTCCGCCCACTATCAAACACACACACGTACACACACACACATACAAACACAGACACACATATACAGAATCAAATTGAGGTAAGCATAATCAGGTTGATTAGCTGATGTAAAAAACACATGTGTTTTAATAAGTCTGGCCCAACATATTTATATAATAATAATAATAATAATAATAATAATAATAATAATAATAATAATAATAATAATAATAATAATAATAGCATTTGTTTAAAACATACACATCTTTGTATGTATCCAACACATTTTAAATATAGACTGACCGTGTTAAATGTCGGCTGAGTGATTCTGGAGGATTTAACTGGTATTTGTGGTTAAAGAACAAAAAACCTATAGAATTACTAAGTGACTTGCCTTAATATTTTAGATATTAGTATTATATATTAATAGGCATTCCTTATGTTGAACAACAAAATTAGTGAACACAAATCTAAATGTCCTTTGGACATGTTCTCATGCTACATGTAAACACAAATAACAAATAACATACATTTTCTTTTACTTTAAATACTTACTGTGCTACCATTACTGTGTTTACAAAATATGTTTGCTTCTATCAAGTGCAGCATGCAAACAATTAGGAGATTCTTCTTTGTCACAATATAAGTTATTTAACTTTAACCCTCTTGCTTTTACATCCCTAACCGTGTGTATTATTAAAAATAATGTATAAATCATGCACTTGAGTGTAAAAAAATATATTGTTGTTTTAAAACTTGTCATTGGTATTGTTTGTCTGTACTCTCTTGGTGGCTCAGTTGATATAATGTTATGTATTGCAGTGCAGAGGCTTGTGGCTCAGTAGAGCTGGAAAATCACACTGGCTTGAAAACTGCAAAACATGACCATGGGCATTTGGACATCTATGTATTTTTTGCTGACTATATTTCACAAATTCTGTATTTGAACATAGTAAGTTTTGTAGCATATTATTATTATTATTCTTGGGCACTGACACACCCAAAATGTTTTTAGCATTTCAGTACTACGGGATACTCATTGGTAAACAGCTTCCTCTAGTGGAGGTCCCTGTTAACACAGATTTGTAATTTGTGACAAAGTAATAAAAAAAGAAAGTCCTTTTTTGATCCTTAAAGGGAAATTTTGGCTGTTCACACCAACCTATCAGCACAAAGACAGATCTGAGCATAGATAAATCCATAAACTTACAAAATAAACAAAAACACAAATGGACTAGTAAAATTTAAAAAAAGCAGTATTGAAACTACATAAAAGGAATTAAAGTCAAACCAGAGTTACAGGTAAAAGTGGTGGATGAACAGAACCAAAAGAGTTAATCTGAATATTAGGAAGATCAGGTCAGTACTGTCAACAGCAGAATATAATTCAATGGTATAATCAGAGGAATATATAAAAGTAAAGCATGAGCATTAGTGAAGGACAAAAATGAATTGTACTGATCAATACTTCTACTACTATTTCTACTACTACTTATAATAATAATAACAACAATAATAATAATAATAATAATAATAATAATAATCAATAATAATAATAATAATAATAATAATAATAATAAATACCACAAACACAATAAACATGGATTCATTTGTGAGGTGGTTAAACTAGAAAGGAAGCATATGACGCTTGTACACAATAGTTTTGTTCAAAAAAGAACGTTAAGTCAGCTCAATGTCTTAAAAAATAAATAAATGAAATGTTATGGATTTTTATGAAAGTATTTGCTTTGTCCTTGTTAAGCTATCACTGCCCCCTTAATGGGTGTGTATATGCAAGTATAGGCAATCAAAGCACACAACAATAATCCTACAACTACTACTACTACTTTAACTACTATTAATATTATCACTACTACTACTTATGGAATCTTCATCATTGCAGCTTTAAACGATTTCAGCACCGCGGATAGAGACTCTGCACGAGCCCCGCCTCCTCTGATTCAGTCTTCCAGGCTGCGTCACACAGAGAGACAGCCAGGTGGACAGAGAGACAGGTATACCAGAGAGAGGGACACACCGAGACAGACCCATCGGAATCGACAGACAGGCTGGAGGACAGACAGGTGGAGGAGTGATGGAGATGCAGACGGATCTCTGCTGTTGCCTTCTGATAATTTGATTTTTAACCTTTTAACTGTCGGACTGGACATACAGACAAGCAGACAAGCAGACAGGCAGGCAGAGGGGAGACACAGACAGCTCCTCCTTTGCTACTGCAGAGAGGCTCGAGCCGATCGGTCCGGTTGTCGTCATGGGAACGGTGCTGTCTCTGTCTCCGGGCTCGCGGAAAGCTGCTGCTCGTGGGCCGGAGAGGCTCGCGGAAATCGCGGTGCAGAAGCCGCTGGAGCCTCAGGAGGAGGAAGAGGAGAATGACGGAAAGAAGAAGAAGAAGAAACGACACCCGGTACTGCTGCACGCGCTCAGCTGGAAGAAACGCCTCGTGGCCGCGCGAGCCAAGAGGAAGGGAGGGAAGAAGGTGAAGCCCACGGTGTCTGAGCCCGTGCACGTGCAGAGGGAACAGGCAGCCACCGACGGTCGCCATCGAGCGCTGAAGGCAGGTCATCGACACGGACCCATCCCAGTACCTGTACCGACTGTGCCGGCACATACCCAGAGCCAAGACCGGAGCGGGCCGGACCTGATTATCTCCCCGCGGAGGGTGGTGGTGCAGGTGCGTGCGTGCGTGCGTGCGTGTGCGTCTCATTGTGTGTGAAACAGGGAGAGACCTATTTTTACACATGGATGCAAATTTTAACATTTTAAAAATGAAAAAATAACGATAAAACCCTAAAGGGTAATGAAAATACATATGAGTGACACTAAAAAAGGGATGAAGATATTTAAAATGTGGAAGGGACAATAAACCACCACCCCAATTAAAGGATCCTCAATGGGCCTTTAAAGGTATTTTTACACTTGCATTTCGAGTGGTTGAATTAGTATAACAATTTTCTAAATCTATTCAGGGGAAATGGTTCAGCCCAGATCACAAAGATGAAATAAAAAAAACTAAAATACAGAAAATGGTTCAATGACCAAGTCAAAGCCATATGTTATGATGTTTGTCATTTATTTAACTTCATAATATTTTATGTATATTCGACTTATATTTTTCTTTTTTAATGTGGAAAAAAACATGAGTGAAATAGTCACTGTCTGTATTATTATTATGTAAGTTTATCTTGGTGGTTTCGTTTACACACGCAGCAAGTTAAATCATCTTTTGATAGGATGTGTGATCCACCATAACTGAGCTACAAGGCATCTGCATATCAGAGACTACCCTTAGCATGATGTGTGTGTGTGTTTGTTTGTTAAGCAAGAAAAGTTTCTAAGTGAAAACAGTGTTTGCTGCCTATTGTAACTGAATTGGCTGTTTTATCTTAGCCAAAGTTGGAAGGATTTAATATTGAAATACTGACAGAATCCATTTAAAGAAGAGCAGAGTGGATTTAACTTTAATGCAATTTAAGCAACAAAAAAAAAAATTGGTTAAAGTGCTGCTGTGACACCTGTTCATCCGTGGCCATGGTCATTGTCCTATGTTATATGGACTCACACATGGAGGAAGGAAACTACCAAAAAAAATTAAAAAAACAAAAAATAATAACAATCAAAGTAATAATAATGGAGAATTTGGCTTAAGAAATAAGTTAACAACTGGAATACACTCAGCAGTTTTTGATATAAGCACAAATTGCTGACTTTTTTAAAATTATTAAAATAATTCTTATCTATTGTTTTGTCATGTGAAATGTTTAAAAATGCAGCTACATCTGTTCATGAGTTAAAAAACTTTGCCAACCATACTAACTCCATTTTTATTTATTTTTTACAAACCGCACCAAATTTCATGTTTTAGCCCTCGAGTTCTATTTTTCACATTGATTTTATGTCCTTCCTTCTTGTCTCCTCTCTCTTTCTCCTCCCTCTCTGACTCCTCTCCTTGTTTCCTCTCGTCTGCAGGCATCCACAGGGGAACTCCTTCGTTGTCTTTCAGACTTTCTGTGTCGTCGTTGTGTTAAACTGAAGGAGCTGTCAACCAATCAGATTGTGCTGTGGTTCAGAAATGTCGACAGGGCGCTGCTGGTTCAGGGTTGGCAGGTCAGACCTTCACACTTTTATTTCTTTAAGTTGTTAGACTTCTTTGTGTTTACAGATTTTGATGTTTTCTTCTTTGTTGCGGGCCATGGAACTTCACCTCCACATTTGTGGTAAAATCCACCTTGTTATATTTCAATACATTTTTTGTCACTTTTGGCAAAAGTTTCTGCAAAATAAATCTGATGAATGAAAGATGGTACGGCACAGTCATAGTGCTCCATTGTCTGTACTGTAGTGTCTGTCTGTTTAAAGTAGTTGTAGTGGTACTCTTTTCCCTGCAGCAGTACATGTCATGTCCCCCCATAGGATCAGTGCTTTATCAGTCCTGCCAGTCTGGTCTTCGTGTACCTGCTGTGCAGGGAGGCGGTGGATGAGGACACGTCTTCAGAGCAGGAGCTTCATGCCACCTTCTTAACCTGTCTCTACCTGGGCTACTCCTACCTGGGCAATGAGATCTCATACCCCCTCAAACCTTTCCTGGTGGAGTCCAGCCGTGATGCATTCTGGGAGAGAGTGCTGGAGCTGATTGATCAACTGAGTGCCGACATGCTGCGAATCAATGCTGACCCTCACTTCTTCACTGAGGTGTTTCAGGACCTGAAGAACCAGGGAGGAGCGAGGGAGAGGGAAAAAGAGAGAGAAAAGGATAAAGAAAGGGAGAGAGAGGAGGAGAGACAGAAAAATAAAGAGAAGCTGGAGAGAGTGAAAGAAGAGGAGAAAGAGAACAATGAAGGAAACGGGACTGACCTGGATCGTTAAAGAAATATGACAAGAAAGAAAAGAGAGAGAGATGAGATCACTTAATCAATTAGGAGACTCACCTAGCAGCCAAGGACCCTTCGAGGTCTGAATGTAAACCGACTGCATGCCGTTTCCATGGCGACTGACTAGTGGTCATATGTTGGATTGATTGTGACCTTTGACCTCCTGTTGAAGACGGACTGAAAATTGAAATTAACTCACTGTAACTGCATGCTGTCAATCAAAAACATCATTATCTTCTGACTGTGTAACTGTTACCATGGCAACCTTACAAACAGTGTCCAGCCTTATTTTGTTCAGTTTTACAGCTAAAGATTCTTGATGTGTCTTTGCTGCTGGAAGGTCTGTGTTTGATTATGATGCAGGGGACAGAAAATATCCAGGAAAAGTTCTTTTTGACTCTGAAAACCATCGATGTCCATTGTGATGCACTGAGGCTGTGAATGGCTTCGTGATGGTGACGTCCAACTGTCCGTGATGTATGGAAGTCTGAAATGTGGCTGTTTTGACGGATGCCTTGTGTGAAGTAATGCTTATCAGCTGCACATAACTGAAAGATTTAATCACTGATCTTTAATCATAGCAGCGGTTTTAAAAATAGCATGTCATGTGACCAGGTGATCAGCTGATGTGACTTTGATGTTTTCTGTCTCCTGTTCTCTTGTCTGAAGGCTGAATGTAAAAGCAGTCTTTTTAACTGTGCCAACTGATTTTTTTTTATTTACAAATCAAACCATCAACATAAACTACACAAGTCACTTGAGTGTGTTTGCCTCTTATATCTCTCATCTCTGTCACTTGAACCATTCTGCCCTAAAAAGCAAAACAGTTTTTGGTCAAAGTTGAGTTAAAATACTAAAATGAAATTTTCACATTTGTTTTACTGTTTAAAAAATATCTTAAAGTAATCATCATTTATAAAATAGAATTTTAAAAGTGTTTAGAGGATGCTGATTTTGATTGGAAAATTTTTCTTTAAACAAATTCACAACTCACAACTCAGGAGTTCATCAGTAACGTCATCAGAGCATTCAGCTAAGTCAGCTGTGTTGATGATCTGTGAAAGTTAATGACGCCACAGAGGGAAACACAGGCATGAACCTCTTAAAATGCTGGACCAGATACTGAAATGAGTAGTATAAAGTTAAACACTATTACACTATTCACAAGAACTTGAAACTTTAGTTTTTGCTCATAAAAAGAAGAGTTTGTGTGTAAAACAACCACAGATGTGTTAGTGCAGCTGTGTGTATCCTTGCAGTGAGTCACCGCTGCATCGCTGCTCCCATTTTTGTGAATGAGGAGACAGGGTCACATGATGCACCTTTTCTGGCTGTTGATTGGTCAAAATGTGCTGCAGAGTTAGAGGGAGTGAGAAAGTGTTTAAGGTGTAAACATCTGAAAAGGCTCCAAATAAAGAACAAAGACATAGAAAGAAATTTTAAATAAGAGATGAGAAACAGAAAGACAAAAAACGTCAAGTGATTCACTTTTAGTTGGTGCTACAAAAATTGATGACTCCTTATTGTTTGCTCTACACACAAACACATTTTGCTCCTTTATTTACAGTACACAGTAACAGGTAAATAAAACTCATGTAAAAATATACTAGAAAAATACTTGCCTGCTTTGTTCACTTAACGACAAGTTAAATAAACACAGCAGGCAAAACAGACATTCTTTCACATACAGTGAGTTACTGCCAACATTTGGCTCTTAACATAAGTTTGATCATAAGTTCTACATTTAATTGATCCCTCTTTATTTGAATTTATGTGTATACAGTGTATGCACATATATGTGCGTGTGTGTGATGGTGTTAACTGTTCTAAAACTAAGGATGACTTGTGTGCCTCAACAAAGTTCTGACAGTTTAAATATAAAGTGATTCACAAATCAGTCTCTAGATGCTTCCCTCAACTAGAGATGGATGACATGCCTCCGGCTTCTGCTGCTAAAACTAGGTGAAGACAATTAGAGATTTTAAAGAAACTCTTGCATTGCAGAACCAATCCTAAGTCTTAAGGTGGTCCTATTGGTCCTATCCTATATGGTCCATATTGGAGGCAGTGACTTGGGGAAGTGTTGTGCTTGTAAACATTGCCCGACAACAAACACCTATAAGTAAATAACTCCCTCAAAGGTTGTAGATGTTTGTTTGCAGCAAAATGTATATGTTGGTTAAAAAAACACAACCTATTACTAGGAAATGATTCTGTCCGCCCAGATTATACCTTGGCTTTGGAAGAAATTATGGGACCAGCTAAACTGGGCAACTGACTACCCAAAGCTGTATATTAGAGCTGTTGCACGCTTTTGAACGTTATGGACGTAGCAAAGCTGATGTGGATTGAAACTCTGGGCTACCACTTCCAATGTTTTAAAAGTTCACTCCACCTTTCCATACAGAGGAGAAAAGGGAGAGTGAACTTCTTTTGGAAAGGGGCATTGCTTTCTTAGTGGTGGTTCTCGCCACCGTCCCTAGGTGCCTTGCATTGTGATGTCACCAGATGATCAGTATAGTTACAAGTGTCAACAAAAAGGTATACAAAAACCTAATTGAATGACATTTCCTGAGGTCAATGCAAGGCACAGAACTGATGTCCCCCTCTTCCAAACTTGAAGTAAACAGCGTGCATATAGTCGTGTGTATCTCATGTTAGTTCTTGGCCAAACGCGAAATACACCTTTATTTATATGATGGTTTCCCCCCTCACATTGAATGACATTGTAATCATATTGCCAAATCAACCTCAATGGACAAAACGGGATCACAACTGTCAGATCATCTTCAACAGATCAGGCATTACCTTATAGATTTCAAGTTTGGGAGCTCAAGGAAGACACTGAAAGACACAGAGAGTGTTTCAGAATGAATGCAGCTGAGATGGACTACCAAACCAAAACAAAAGCTTGCAGTCATATTAAGGTAAGACATAAAAATAGTAATTTAATAAACAGATTTTATGAAAGCTGTTTGTTTAAAACCATTAAATATTATCTGTGTCCCTGTTATACCACTTATATACTTGTGTTTATTTTAAATTCTGTACCTCAATAAAAATAAAACGAAAGATTGATTGAAACAATAACTGATTTTAATTTCACAAACAATAAATAAGTAAATCAATTTCTTGTAAAAGTTAAATAACTTTTCAACAATGTGAAAGCAGATTAGCAGATGTTAACATACAGCATATACAGTAATACTTAGATAAGGTCTAATAAACAAGCTTATAACACATCAGAATAATCTTTAAAAACATTAACTGCAGCCTTCCCATTGCCTTGGCAAGAGAGTAGGCAACTGGTCTACCATCTTCTTGAGAGGTTTTCAGGTCCTCCAGTCTCTGTTAAAATCTGAGTTTTGCTTTATGTCTGTTGGTGAGTGTCTCCATTTGAGGGGCCAAACTCAACAAAATAATTCAGACTCATTTTTGAGCGAAACTTCCCATAGTTGACTTGTAATACATTCCATCAACCTTTCATTGATGTGGGATTTTGGGCTTCTGCTACGGCTTCACTGTCTGGCACCTGCTTTGTTTTTGCTCAGTGAAGGACAGAGCTACACCCTCCTGTTGCTCTTTTTTTCCTCCTCTTCTGAGACCTGCCCTGGCTTAGAGGCCTCCAAATTTCCCATAGTGCTTAATGTAAAAATCAAATCAAGTCAGTTTTATTCATACAGAGCCAAATTAGAAGAGAAGTTATTTCATGACTGTTTTCATACAGAGCGGGTTGAGACCACACTGGAATTTTTTAAAAAACTTTCACAGGAAATTACTCTAAAACAGCATCTCCTAAACTTAGGGCTGGCTTTGTGACGGTAATGCAGTCATGATTAAACTTTTTTTAATGATTATTTTTAGGGAGCTGCCTTGCCATAGGTGGCAAGAGAGAAGACATCGGGCAGGCAAACTTCCAGTCACGCTGGCATATGCCCTAAAATAAGTTAATTTTTGTTCTTTTTCAGGTACATTGCAATAGGAGACTCTCTTTCCAGTCTGGCTTTCTGCTACTGCCTAGGAGAGAGGACTGTTGCCAGTGCTATCAAGGACACTTGACACCTGAAGGATGATTGACACCTACCTGCCACAGCTCACCATAAACAGGTGGAGAGAAGAAAGTGGACTTTTCCAAACTGTATTGGAGCAATCGATGGTAAACACATCTGCATACAGCCCCCCAACTCCGGCAGCCTGTATTATAACTACTATAACGGCTTCTCTGTTGTCCTGGTGGCCCTGGTGGATGCAGATCATTGGTTCAGGGTGGTCAAAATTAGGGACTATGGAATGTCCAGTGATGGATGAAATGGATGAAAATTGATGGATAAAATGATGGTGGATGATGATGATGGATGATGGATGAAATGGATGAGAAGTGATGGTACAAATGGATTGGTCCTAGGCAGAGGTCAGGAGGCTGGAACCCTCAATGTCCCTAAAGATACCATCATACCTTGGGCTGAACATCTTGGGAACATAATGTTCACAGCCATCGGAGATGCTGCATTCCCTTTAAAAACCCATCTGATGAGGCCCTATCCTGGACATGACATCTTGTGGGAGAGATGAAATTTCAAATACAGACTCTGGGAAATGTTGTCAAAAATACGTTGGGGATCCTAGCATCCATGTGGTGAATCTTCCAGAGAGGGATCTATCTCCACCCCAAAACATGGGACATTTCTAACTGCCTGTATCCTGCACAACTTTCTCCTCGAGCCCACAGAGAAAGACGTGGCTGAAAGACATGGAGAGGACTGGGGGCAACAGAGGTGGGCAGGCAGCCTATGCTGTGAGGGATTAGGTGTATTTAAACTCGCCACAGGGAAGTGTCCCATGGCAGAACCATATGGTTTAGTCATTGGTGTAAAACAAAATGAAGTAATGAGATTCTGAAGTGATGGTTTATTGTATTAACTCTATGTGATAAATGTACCTTAATTAGTTTATGTATGGAGGAACATAAAGCTGTATGTCTTTAAAACCGTCCCTGACAGAGTCAAATTCTTTGACTTTTGTATTTCTGGTCTGATTAATCTCTTGAGCAAGACATTTGTGGAAAGTAAGGTTTTATTAATGATAATCCCTTTAACATCTGCCCTTTTTTTTTCTTGGTGATTCTTGTGTTTGTTGCTTTTATTGCCAACACTTTTTCATGGCCAACGCTTTTTCAGTTTGTTCCTATCTTTTATCATCTCTTGAAGTTTTCTTTTCAAAGCTTTCGCCTCTTTGAAGTATCTTGCTCTAGTTTTCTTTCTCTTTCTTCTGCCTACTGCAACTGATCCGGTGAACTATCTATCAGACTTTAAAAATCAATGAACTTAGCATCAACAACAAAAAAAAACTGTTATGAAGCTTTAAGCTAAAGTAGAAGAAAAAAATAGATAGTGAGGCGTATGCAGCATGAGAGAGTAAGAATGGAAAATTACAAGATTCACAATAGATACAAGAACAACAATTCCAGCTCAAGAGTATACTTTGCATGTCTTTGTCTCAAATGGCTGTTCAGGAGTCAGGTTTTGGAACTATAAAGGTCACGTTTGTCACGTCAGAATGAAAAAGAAATATAAAAACTTCCATGAAAATAGGATACAATTTCTTGCTAGAAGACATGTAAAGGCTAATACATCTGAATGTACAGGGTTGATATGCAAGGAGTTGACAGAGAGCCCAAATATTGCCATGAAGGGGCCCATAACAATGTTTCCCCAGAACCCTTGACATAATCATAGAATAATCACTCCAAATTTCTGTAATGTAGGACAAGAAAAAAACATATGGTCTAGATTACAGGGAGAGGCATGGCATTTGTTGCATAGGTCTGCAACATGTCGCATAGGTCTGCAACATTTGAATACTACTACTACTACTACTACTCGAATACTACTACTAATACTACTGGTGGTTCCAAAAGTCTCTAAAAGTAGATTGGGAGCCAGAGCCTTCAGGTATCAAGCTCCTCTCCTGTGGAACAATCTTCCAATTTCAGTCCGGGAGGCAGACACCCTCCCCACATTTAAGTGTAGGCTTAAAACCTTCCTTTTTGATAAAGCTTATACTTAGGGCTGGCTCAGGTTGCCTTGGACTTTGGACCTGCCCCTAGTTATGCTGCTAAATAGGCTTAAGCTGCTGGGGGACTCCATGACACACTAAGCTCCTCTCCTCCATCTCTCTCCCTTTATGTTCTGCATCCATGCCCGATTCCTGTCTTTACTAACTTGCCACCTTTCCTGGAGTCTTTGTGCTTTCTTGTCTCCCAGATACCCATGGACAGAGGTTGCGCCAGGATTGCTGATCCAAGCTGTGCCTTCTGCTGTGGCTCTGCTTGATGCTTGAAGCAATTATTATTTTTGTCATTTTATAATTATAATAATAATAATAAAAATAATAATAATAATTATTATTATTATCATTATTATAAGCATTACTACTATTGGCATTGTTATTAGTATTATTAATAGTATCATTATTAAAAGACTTACATATAGCTTACAAATAGTTCAACATATAGATTTATCTTAGCTTTTGGCTGTGCTCTCTCTCCACTGTTCTATCTATCCCTTTCGGCTCCCCCTCTTGTCCCCCCCTCTCTCTCTCAACCCAACCGGTGCCGTCAAATCCCACCCACCTCTGAGTCTGGATCTGTCCGAGGTTTCTGCCTGTTAAAAGGAAGTTTTTCCTCGCCACTCTCACCAAGTGCTTGCTCATGTAAGAATTGCTTTCAATTGTTTGGTTCCTATAAATTTAAATAATTATTGTATTTATAGAGTGTGATCTTGACATGTTCTATATGTCAAGTGTCTTGAGACAACTTTGTTGTGATTTGACGCTATATAAATAAAATTGAATTGAACTGAATTGAATAGATTTCAGATAATCTGGATTTTGACAAGTGGGCTCTATGCAGCACTCTGAATTGAATGAGTCCTAGTCTAACGCAAGATGTGCTTGACTGTATACAAAAAACAGCTTTATCCCACAACTCGTCTGTGAGATCTAGACCCAACTCTTGTGACCAACCATCCCGAGCTTTAGCAGTCACCCCACCATCAAATGTCATTAATTGTGCATAAATCTTAGTTATGAGAGATTTTTGACTAAGTTCAAAGTCAAAAGATCGTCCCATGGTTGGTTAGCTTGAAGAAAAAATAAAGCTTGGAAACAAAGTAGAAGCACAATGTCGGAGTTGGAAATAACGAAACAAGTGGAGGGCAGGTAAGGTGAAGTCTGACCTCAAATCTAAAAATGTGGAAAAGATACCATCCTTTTTAAGATTCCAGGAGTGCTTAAAATGCTTGATGATGCCAAATCATAAAAGTTGAGTCAATTAGTGATGGGGGAAACAGATGATTTTTAGTTACGGATGTGTAGGTGGATGGTAACCCAAATTTAAAATGGCACCTGAATTGTAACCAAATCTTGAGGCAGGAAAGCACCACAGGATTACTTGTAAAATAAGAGGGATTCAATGGTAGGGAGGAGGGGTGAGCAATTAATAGTAATACCTGGACCAGTATCAGAAGACCATACGTTTTTAACAGCCAGTATTTTTGAACACCAATAATGACACAGACACTATAACTTGAGGTTTTTTTCTGTAGCCACTTGTTCTTTCAAAATAAGTGGACAATTGAAATACAATGCGTTGCTAGGCCTGCAGCCCGCCCCCCCCCCCCCGCCCGGGGGGGCGGGGGGGTGGGGCGGGGCGGGGGCGGGGGGG
>JAQNCA010000020.1:10795455-10806852 GCA_029783725.1 Acanthurus tractus | reverse complement strand
TCAATCAGTCGATCATGAGAAAACTGTTTTTCTGTTTTACTTTATTTATCGAGTCCGTTTTCTGTCTGACGTCTTTACTGAGTGAACTTCAGGGACTCGAAGTCATTCATCAAAACATTTGCTGTTTCAGCTGAAAAATAAGGTTTTTTCATGTTAAGAGAAAAGTCTTTCCTCACCAGTTTGCTTCTAACAAACTTTTCACGTCTAAATATTATCTTAAATATTATTTTATTCAATAGATGTAAAATTTGTCTTACACAAAATTTTGTCCAGGTAAATAAAATGTCAGTAGATTCAAGAAGTTTTTCCAAACAACTTCTCAGTCTCCATCAAAACTGTATTTATTGAAAGAAACTCAGATATTATATTATATTTGTGAAACATAAAGGACAAAGAGGTTTGACATGATGTTCTTTAAACTCAGCTCTCTGTCACCATCTGTTGGTCAAAAACTGCAATGACAACTACTGATAACAGCTATAATAATGATTATTTGTATTATTATTATTATTACTATTATTATTATTACTATTATTATGAATGGTAGTAGCAGTAGTATCTTGAGCAGAGATCAGCATGTAAAAACTTTACCTGATTTTGATTTAGATTCTTGCTGCTTTTCCTGTTTCAGATTCTTGAGTTGTGTGTTGCACAAACAGAAGCCTTAAAATGTTGTATTTGTTGTATTTATATGAAATTTAACTCTTCTCACTGCTTTTTGACACCGTCTACGCTGCAGCTGAAAGAATCAAACTTTCACAGGCATCAAGAACACACATGAAAGTGATGAGACTCGTGTCTGAAACAGCTCATTATGAAGCCACAAGGACGTCTGAAGGGACCTGAAGGAGAAAACTTACTGACTGAAGAAATCTCTTGTTTGCATTTATTCTGTGAAATTCATCACTTTGCTGCCGGTGAACTTCATGTTCGAAACAGGAAAATAGGAGTCGATAACCTGCGTCATGTGACTGATGAACTGGATTATGTTTGTCAGGTTCAGTGAAGCCAAATAACGAAGAGGCGGAGCCTGAGTTTGTTGGACTTGTTTACAGCAGAGGTTTCTGGGTAATAAACAGCTTCAGTCTCTGTGAGTTTGACGTTTCCTTTCTCCGCAGTGTTGGATTCAAATGAACAGCTCTTTGTGACCCGTTAATCTGAGTAAGAGTTTGGGTTCAGAGTCTCTAAACACTCTCATCCTCCTCACAGCTGATGATCCATATCACCATATATGGACATGGAGGCTCTGAAAGCCCTTTGATTGGTAAAACCTGCCATGTGCAGCTGTGGGCGTCGGCTTTGCTGTGAGTCCTCGATCCATCATCTTCTCACGTAAAATCATGTAAAATTTGGAACAAATGGTCATTGAAAGTGTTTTGAAGGGACAACGGAGAATATTTAACCAATAAAAATCACAAATCAATACTCAGTGTAAAGAAACTGATCATATTAGCAGTCTTTCCCTTTAATTAACATCAATTACTCATCAATACATAAAATAAAAAACAATCAATTACATCGATCACATGAAAATAAACACATATATCCACACATTCATTCACTATGGCAACCAACAAAGTCAATGATGTCATAAATCAATAGAGGATCGACATGCAGCAGGGGGCGGGGTCAGACAGCGATGGTTGCCACGGTTACTGCCACATGTGCGGGTACAGTGTGTTCACATGAACACTTTACGTTTGTTTTTATTGGAGGTTTGAATGTTTTAAACGACTCTTTGAGTTTGAGTCCTGCACAGATTCATGTTTGCTACTTCAAGTGTTCGTTGAGGTTCGTTTCCAGGATTTAACTTGAACTCATCTTCTGTCGTCATGGCGTCGCTCTGCTTCTCGTCAGCACGCTCAAACATGACGGACATGTTTTCTGTATTCTGTTCATCACCTCGACTGCTTCAGAGCAAAGACAGCCAAAGACTCAGCGGCGCCACCTGTCCTTTTATTTTAAACAGAACATAATGCAGACAGGCTTCTCGATCTCAGACTGACCTTTGACCTCTGCAGCGACAAACACAAACCTCCACACTGAAACTGGGCGTCATCACCCTTTAATTCTGCCAAACTACACTGACTAAACCTACCTGTTATTGATCGTCCAGTCAACAGATCAGCTAACTAATTACTAACTATGGATTAGAGGGAACCAGCTCTGCTAACAGGCTAACTTGCTAACAACTAGCCTAGCATGCTCTAATAGACACAGTGCATTAGAGGCCAACAAAGACCTGATTGAGCTAAAAACAGCGAGCAGCTGATTGTCGTGGAAAGACTTTGATCCCTGATTAAACAGACGATATGCTGTTTAAAAAAAACTCAACTCAAAACATCTAAAATACTTTCAAATCTAAAACATATTCAAACTTCTGGAGATAATTTAAGACTTGAGTCTGAAACCAGCTGTGGACAGTTTCTTCACATTTATAATCACCTGAAAAACATCATCTGACTGTAACTTTGTGCAGGAAGAGTTGATAAAGATATGATATGAAAAAGTGCAGAGAGCCATGAGACAAAGAAGTTTCTGTGAGGAAACTTCTTCCAAACTTTTCAAATAAAACTCGTAAATCACTGAAAAGAAGCAAAATTTCAAATATAAAGAGTCATTTCACACTGAAAAGAGGTGGATTTACCAAAAACAGAAAAATATTTCTAGAATGAGTCTGATCTTTCAAATTAAAAGCCCTATTACATTACAGTTAAACACTAATGAGAAAAAAGAGTTGTATTATTATTACTATTATTGTTAAAATTTATTTGCTGGTATTTTTAGTTCTTATTGTTTTAGAAAATGTGGAGAACAAATGTGTCGTTTTTTGTGAAAAGGCAAAATTAGGTGAAATTGTTGTTTAAACAAAAAAATATTTGGTCTGATCTCAGCACCATGACTCCGCCCACAGCTGGTCAGCTCTGCCTTTCTATTGGTCAGAACTCCTGATGAGATCAAAGTACTTATCAAAGGTTTTATTGCTCTCGCAGTGACCACAGTGTACACTCTCCCAGGTTCAATAAAGCTAGCTTCATTCAAATTCTCCAAACAAACTTTAGTTTATAAAGTCACAGCTGTTTCTTAATAAAGTTTGATTCAAATGTTTGTTACAGAAATAACTTTTTTCTTTTAAAAAGCTCCGTCTGTATTTAAAGAAGCTAGCAGAGCTAACAGGCTAACTGTAGCAAAGACTGGAAGACATTTTTAACATCTTCATCGTCAGCATGGCCTTTTCCCAGCATGCCTTTGGCATCTGAAATCATACTCCTGACCTTTGACCCTGAGATTTGTGTTGCTATGACAACCATTCACCTACACTACATCGTGATACTAAAATCTACAAAAATCAGACACTTAATCTTCATCATCATCATCTTCACAGTAGTGCAGCAATCACACACGTGTGTGTGTGTTATAAATGTGTGTGTCATAGACTGAATTTTTGTATGACTGTGTGTGTGTGTACTGAGTGTGTGTGTGTGTGTAATAAGTGTGTGTGTCAGTGTTCGTTGGGCATGTGTCTGATGGTGTGGAAGATCCAGTCCATCTTGGTGCTCCAGCCTCCATGATGAGCGTCGTTCATCTGTTTAGTGAAATACTCCAGCGCCTCCTGTTGGCTCTTCTCTGAGAGACAGACAGGTGGACAGACAGACAGGTGGACAGACATCAATACAGAAAACGTCTGACATTCTGTGATACTCAGAGGATTTCTGGTGACTAAGTCAACATCAAGTGTGAGAATAAAACAAAGTTTTAATTCATTTCATGTGTCAACATGAACATGAAATGTCAACAATGTCTCCTGTCTCTCTCTGTCTCTCTGTCTCTCTCTGTCTCTCTGTCTCTCCCTCTCTACTGTCTCTCTCTCTACCCGTCTGTCTTACCCAGAGCCAGGGTTTTCCTCAGGTAGGCGATGTCGTCAAAGCTCTGCAGTTCGGGCATGCCGCAGCCCAGCAGGAGGGAGAAGAGGTTGATGAAGAGGCTGGCGTGCTGACGGATCGCCAGGTAGGCTTTGTAACACATCTCCTGGAACCTGACACACAGACACGGAGGCAGACAGTGAGACGGGCAGGAAGACAGACAGGACCGTTGTTAGACAGGTGGGGTGCAGGTGAGACCTCTCAAACTCCTTGGTCTTGGTCGACTCCTGGACTCCTTTGCTGATGACGATGAGAAAGTCCTGAGTCAGAACAAAGGGAACTCGCTCTCTTTTGTATCCGAACTTCTTCTTCTTGTGATCCAGGAAGTGACCGAAGTCGATGTGGAACAGCTGGAGAGAGGAGGGGAGGAAGGAGAGGAGGAGGGAGAGGAGGAAAGAGAGAAGGAGGGAGAGGAGGAGGGAGAGGAGGAAGAGTCAGGTGAGACTTTGGAGAGACAGTCGGGTTTCAGTGTCTGTGGAGGACCGGCTCACCTGCCCGTTCTCCTTCACCATGATGTTGGAGTTGTGCCGGTCACCAATTCCAAGAATGAACGTTGCGACGCAGTAACCTGCACACGACCTGGTGAACAGGTCAATGGCACGGTCATACCTGAGAGACAGACAGGAATTGAGACAGACAGGCAGTCAGACAAAGAGGTGGAGAAGTGACCGTCATTGTCATCCACACGGACTCGACTGGATTAAGTAGATCAGAAGATCAGCAGCTGGTCTGATTCAATGTAAATATTCAACAGATGAACAACAGAATTTAACGTTTACAAAATTTAAATGCAGCAATTTCTGAACTAAATGTTGTCAACAACATTTGAACGAATCTCTTCAGATGTTCTTCACACTTCTCACATACGAACATATCCAATTAAACAGAGAGAAGGTTTGACGGCTGATTTACAGGCTTGTTTACGGGCTGGTTTACAGGCTGCATTACAGGCTGGTTCGACTGTGATCAAATTATCTTTGTGCCTTTTATTTGTTGTGAACACGCAGGAAGACAGGTTTCAGACAGATAGACAGGTGGTTAGACAGTTACTGACGCTTCTCCTTTGTTCTTGTCTTTGATCCAGTGATGCAGCGTGTTGGAGTTAAACTGCAGCGCCCCCTTCAGGCCACCTTTACACTGAATCTGCATGATGGTGAAACTGTTCTTCACCACCTCGATCAGTCCGACACAGTCACCGATGGACAGGCAGCCGTACGGCAGCATGCTGGCACACACACACACACACAATATTAGCCAGGTTTGTGATGATGTCACAGCTGCGGTCTTGATGATGTCACAGGTTCTCACCGGAGGTCCAGGCCCTGGTTCTGCCAAATGTTCTCCATGATCTTAATGATCTGCAGAGTCAGCATGTCCTGACGCAGGTCTGCAACATACAAAGCTTATTTACTAAATTACCCACAATCCCTTGGCAGAGTTCTCCTGAAAGCACATTTAGCGTTCTCCATTAAAACCAGATTGCTGCTACCATCTCCGTTCTTGAAGATGATCTCATTGTTGGTGAATAGCAGCTCCGACATGATGTCAGGGTTCTCCCAGTTCAACCACAGGGGGCGCTTTGCTGAGGACATGATCCTGCACTCCTCCAGCCTGGAAGCAAGAGCAGGGTTAGAGTTAGCTAGTGGGGTTAGGGTTCAGCCGGTAAGTCAGTCAGTCAGGAGGTCAGTGTGTTAGTTAGATAGTTAGTTAGTTGGTTAGCTAGTTGGCTGAAGTGCTACCTGAGGCTCCCGAGCTGGTGAACAGGGTTCAGGGGCGAGACGAAACCCTGCAGAGCCTCCATGTAATCTGGACGGGACATGTGTTCAACCAGGAACTTCATCTGAGTCTGACAACCAATCACAGCAACACATCACTATCATCGTCACCGATCGCAGTGCAGCTTCATCCTCACCTGAATGCAATCAAATCTGTTTCAAAGAAGTTTTTTAATGAAAATGTCTGATTGGTGCTTTGTGAGTTTCCACACTTTTTGTGTTTCGTCCTTCTTCTCTTGTTTCAGTGTGTCGGTCAGATTTACCAGCTTGTCCATGGCCTCCACCTGCACACACAGACACACACACACACACGCACACACACACACACACACATACACACACACACACACACACAGTCTGTTATTAGCTGTAGTATGGCAATGTGCCTTTAAATGGCAGCACCTGTAAAGAGAGAACAAACAGTCAGATTGTCAGGTGTTTCAGGGCTCACCTGTCTGTTCAGGTGCTTCAGGTACATGCCACAGGCTCTGCAGAAAGCTTCCAGCAGCAGACCAAACCGGCGGGACACCGTCTTATTGTGCATCTCTGACCTGACAACAGAGTTTCAGTTAGTTTCAGCGCAACGTTGAAGTGACTGATTTTAGTTTGTTGATGATCAGGTAAAGAGTTGGGAACAAACAACGAGGAACTGTGAGCTCTTCCCTCATTCCACAGGTTTGTTTCTCACTTGAGGTGCCAGAAGAAGAAGTGTCCTATCCTCTGATTGGTCAGAGCTTTCTTGATGAGGAAACGAGCCAAAGGATTGTCCAGGTACATCTCATACTTTAACACCTGCAAACACAATGAAGAGTCATTTTTGTTTTAGTGACATCACATGTAATGACGAAACAGAGACAGAAAAAACTGGTTACTTAAAACAAAATCAACTGTAAAAATTTGAGAAGATCAGCAGAGCTTGTTTGTGTAAATCTCTGCTGTTCCTAACACTGTAATTAGATCACAAGTTTTCAATGAGTGTATGAAATCAGAGTTGTCTTTACATTCAGACAGATTTTCTGCCTGTTCACCCCTTTTACTGTCAAACACATATCTGTACAAGCAGGTGGCATGTACCTGCTCCAGGTGAAGGACCAGGAACTGAGGGTGTGGACGTACCTGAACGAGCTGCAGCAGGTACTGGGACAGCTTGTCATCCGTCAGGCCTTGAACCAGGCAGCGCAGAGCGAACTCTCTGACCATCGGATCAGGAAAGTTACAGTCCAACAACTCCAGAGCCGATTCGGGCTCCATCAGAGGCCACTCCTTCAACAAACAGTACATCTAAGGAGGACGAAACAGACAGGTGACTGCTGGGATTACCTGGAACTCTTAAAAAAGATCCTGACTGTAAGAACAAGTTTTGTACCTGGGACACTTCGTCTCTGGAGTTCCATTTGACGGACAAAAGTAGTTTAGGAAGAGATTCTGGGATGTTTACACAGTAATGTCTGAGATAGAGAGACAGGATGACAGAGAGACAGGTGGAGGTAAAGATAAGGACAGGTGAAGACAGGTAAAGACAGGTGGACTTCAGGTACAATAGGATGGACAAACAGATGTGCAGAAGCAGGAACTCGAGTCAGTCTCTGGGCGGAAACTGTCAGAGTTCAGACCAGACCTTCATGTGTTGGATCTGTTCAGGAATCTGAGGTTTTCCTCTCATACTTGATCCTTCTTTAAATCATTTGTTTAACAAAGTGGTGAATCTGTCTTTAATCTTTGCTTGTGACAAGAAAATCTCTCCAGGATCATCAGCGAGCATCTGGATCCTCTCACCTGCTACCGATCGACCTGTTTGCCTGTGGAATGTTCCAAACAGGTGTTTTTGGAGCTTTCACAACTTTACTTGTTCAAACTCACGAGAAAATTGTTGATATTCAAACTCTATAAAGCTGCTGTTTTAAATTGTGTGTAAGTCGAACAGGTTCAGTGATTTTTCACATTCTGTTTCATTTGTTTCGTACAGCATCCAAAAGTTTTTTTGAGATGTAACTTCTGCTTCTTTTAAGCTGTTAAAAACTGCATAAATCTGTCTGTCTGTGTGATATATGTCTGTCTGTGTGACATCTGTCTGTCTGTCTGCCACTTTCCTCTGCATCTCTTAACTAGTTCATCTGGTGTCTCAGCTGTCTACTACCCGTCTCACCTCCTCTCTCCCTCTCTACACTCTAAAACTTGCTTCGACTCCACCAGTAATTAGACATATTGATTCATCACATGTACCTGTAATACCTAAATATTACCTGACAAAAAGTCAGAAAAATTGATCAATAATCAATCAAACTGGCTGCAGTAACTCTTACCTCATGCCAACCTCTGAGTCAAGTTTGGCCCCTTCATATGTCTCCACATAAAGCCCTGCCCCTCACCTGTGTCTCCCCATGAAGCCCCGCCCCCATTATGTGTCTTTACATGAAGCCCTGCCCCTCACCTGTGCCTCCAGAGGAAGTCTTTCTCCTGCTCTGAGAGCTCATAGAGAGGATCTCTGGAGCAGAGAGAACGAAGCTGCTCGGCATCACCTGCCGACACGCTGCTGTCACAGGCCAGACGACTGCTCTGAGAGAGACAGACAGGTGGGGGAGAGACAGTAGACAGTAGACAGCAAGGAAAAGAACAGGATAGTGGGGAGTCCACATGAGGGAGAGAGATGTGACTTACTGTTTTATAAGCATAATAAACACAGTTATCACCTCAGACTGAAAACTGTCTACACACATTTAAAAACAAAAAAATCATTTAACACATTATTTGAAAAGCATTTGTATAAAAATGATTTTCTTGATCCATAAAAGCCCCGGATGGGACCCTCATCACTGTAAATGGTTTCTGCTGTGTTTTACCAGGCCGTGGCAGTAGTTGTAGCCCAGTTCTCTGCTGATGGTCCAGTTAGCATGTTCTTCTATCTGCTGCTCATCAGGAAACACCACAGTCTGACTGAACCACGAGAACTCCAGCTCCACACAGGGAGTCTCCTGCAGAGGATCACATGATCAAGCATTTCAGTAACTGAAAATGTCTTCATTGTGATAGACAGGTGGAGCGAGAGACAGGTGGATAGAGGTGTACCTTGTTGGGATTTGAACCTGCAACTCCAATGGGATTTAAGAGATCCTCAAGGCCGTGGGGGACCGGCCAAAGACTGAGAGCCACTTTACCCGAAACCAGGATGTCTGTATAGTCAAACAGGTTCACGTTTCCCCAGGCCAGGGGGCAGTGCTCCTGACAGACAGACAGGTGGAGAGACAGACAGTGTCATCAGTCAGCCTTTCTCTGGTCGGTTCTTCCATGTGTCCTTGTATCCCTGACTCATTTTCTTCTCACCTCCTTGGCTCCTTTCCTTCCCTTCACAGAGCAGATAGACAGGCAGAGTCTGGCAGAACGTGGGAGGTCGGCCAGGTAGATGTCATAGGTGAGCCACTCGTTCCACCTGGACACAGACAGACAGACAGGTAGAAATGGCAAGATAGGCAGACATGTTGACATAGAGAAATACATATTAGCAAGACAGTGAGACAGGTCTGCGTGTTACCTGGGATTTGAGCAGGGGACCCTCTGTGTGTTCACGTTGTCACAGAGCGGCTCTCCACCGTGATAAATACCTGTCCTCACATAAATCTACACACAAACACACACACAAACACACAAAACAAACATATTTAAACCTTTTGACACTCATGTAAATATTGTCAGACAGACCAACAGACAGACAGACAGACATCAGGTCTCAACAACAAACTCATGAAAACCCTGTCAGGTCTTAGTGACAACAGCACTGAAATAGACTTGAAACATCTTTAAAACTGAACTGTGGAAAAACATCCTGACTCAGCTTTTAACTGTCACATAACTTCACCTTCAAACAATCTAATGCGGCAGTGAAGGCGGAGAAAAATGACTACAAAGAAACTCAAAATGACCACAAAGAAATGCAAAATAGCTTTGAGAGACTTAAAATAACCACAAAAGATGCAGAGCAGCCAAGAAAAAAGATAAAACAACCACAAAAAGGAAGCAAAATGACCCAAAAGATATTTAAAACTACTGCAAAAGGATGCACAAACAACCACACAGATACAAAACACCCATACAAAGACTCAAAATGACCACAAAAAGAGACACAAATTTACTGCATAGAGTACAAAAAAGTAGTCTTTTTTTGGCTAATGGCCAACATATTTTAAAATTCTGAATCTAAATGAATGTTCGCCAAACTGAATAATTTTCAAAACATAATTTTGGAACACAAACACAGCTGCAGTTGTTCGGAGCAGCAGCGCGTCTGGTTATTTGGACAATTTTTAATTGCAAACAGTAATCAGAATGTAAATGACGACGTTTGACGAAAACAAGAGGTGTGAACGGAGACTTGAGGACAAAATGGCGAGACCTTATCGATGTCTCTGATGTTGACATTGACGTAGGTAGCACAGAGCAGCCGGACCCTCAGCAGAGTGTTGAAGGCCCACAGAGAGCGAGGAGGAGACCCGTCACCTCCTCCTGGACATGGCGATGGCTGAGGAGTCCGTCGGCTTAAACGTAAGCAAAAAACATCCTCTATCAGGCCGCAGTGCGCGTGTCAAAGCTCACGATTGGCTGAAATTCATTTTTAAATATGCTGATCAGCTGTTGTACCTGTATGAAGGTGTAACAAATCCAGAGGCAGGAAGCTGAGAGTAAAGACTGTCTTTGGAGACCAGCATCAGGTGAGGAAGACGGCCCACTATGATGCAGGATCGGATATACTGCAGAGAGACAGGTAGAGGCAGTGAGACAGGTTGTACCAAAGGGCTCACTGATGAAGATTTGTGGTTTCGTAGTGAAGAACTTGCCTTGTACTGACTGAGAGGGAACTTCTCCAACAGGTATTCATCACAGCCACACACCTGAGTGAGGAGACAGACAGGTGAATCAGACAGACAGATGAATGATGCAAACAAGTGAGTCAGACAGATGTACCTTCAGGGTGTATGGTTGGGGCACTCCTGGACATCAACAGGTGAGACAGGCAGACAGGTGAGACAGAAAAACTGGTGAGACACAAGAGTCAGACAGACAAGTTTACCCTTGGTGTTAATTGTTCTTGGTACTCCGGAACACAGACAGACAGATGAAACAGACAGACAGATAAGAAAGACAGACAGACAGGTTCAGGGTGTACTGCCCCTGGTGCTCCTAAACAGGGACAGACAGGTGAGAAAAGACAGGTAAGTGAGTTACACAGACAGGTGATAGAAACAGACAGGCGCACCTTCAGGATTTACTTTTCTTGGTACTCGTGGACATAGACAGACAGGTGATAGAGACAGACAGGAAAGACAGATGAGTATATCTCAAGAAGACAAAAGTGAGTCAAACAGACAGGTGAGACAGTCAGACAGACAGGTGTACCATGAGGACATACAGTCCCTGGTAATCATGGACAGGAGTAGACAGGCAGACAGACTAACAAACAGACAGGCAGACAGACAGACAGACGGACAGACAGACAGACAGGTGAGACAGACACACAGATAGCTATACAGACAGGGAGGCAGGCAGATAGACAGACAGACAGATAGACTGACAGGCAGGCAGACAGGTGTACCTTGAGGATGTACTGTCCCTGGTACTCCTGGAATCAGACAGGCAGACAGACAGACAGACAGACAGACAGACAGATAGATAGATAGACAGACAGACAGACAGACAGACAGACAGAC
>JAQNCA010000020.1:10119729-10142851 GCA_029783725.1 Acanthurus tractus | reverse complement strand
TGTGTGTGTGAAATAATTATCTTACTGCACGAGCATTTTGGAGCATTTTTCGTGAACTTCAGATGATCTTTGAGCAGGTCAGTCTCAAACGTACACTTCCTCTCATGACGTTGAAGCACAACTGAAACTCTTTTGTTCTCTTTTTTTTAGTTTTGCACTCTTTGGCTTCCTCATGTGAGAAACTCCGACTTCGTGAGCAGGAAATCCTCTGTTTATTTCCCCTCTGAGTGATTTCTTTGCATGTTTTCGTAGGAGAGTCCTCGGTGCTCGGTCCTCCAGAGAAGGTCCTGGCCTTTGTGGGCGATGACGTCGTTCTGCCCTGCAGTTTCAACGCCACGCACACCGATGACTTTCCGACGGTGGAGTGGTCCAAGGAGGGCCTGCAGCCAAACGTCGTCCTCTTGTACCGGGACGGCTGTGAGACCTACGAGATGAAGAATCCAACCTTCCACTACAGGACGAGCTTCGTCACAGAAGAGCTGAAAAACAGAAACATCTCACTGAGGATCTCCAACGTGCAGCTGTCTGATGCAGGGAAATACCGGTGCCTGAGGCTCTGGAGAAACACCCCCCGGGAAGAAACAACAGTGGAGCTGGTTGTCGGTACGTCCAGTCAAAGCATTTTAGTTTCTACTGAAGGTTTTACAGCTGCAGAGTCACAAAACATTCCTGCTTCACAAGAAGACAGGCCTGAGAGTTCGGTCCTGGTTCATGCAGGTTCAGTTCAAGGTTAAACCATATTATTAAAGACGGTTTATAGAGTTAGTCTGCAATGCCTGACCCTGGATCAGCCCTCGATATTTTTCACAAAACGCTGTCAGTCACATCATGTCACACAGAGCGTTTGAAGCTTGACTTTAAGTGTTGATAACATATTTCTGACACAAATTCCCCTCTTAGGATCAAAGTCTGATATGGCAAACATGCGAGGAAGCAGATAATCTCTGATTACACCTGATAAAAACTCTGCTGTTCATATCAGAGAACTTTCAGACTCAATCTGTAAAATCATTTCAGTCGTTTGTTTAAGGGTAAAAAAGTCTTTAGTTCCAGCTTTTCAAATGCCAGAAATTTCTTTTTACACCAATAAAACAAAACAAAACAAAAAACACAGTGATTTCCAGATTAACTTGATGCTTCAGCAGCAAGTGAATGTCACAGTTAAACACTTGTGACCCAAATTAAAGGATATTCAGATGATTTCACAATTAGACACTTTGGATGCAGATCATCCCGAATTTGTTTATCAAGGAATTTAAAAGTTCTCTCTAAGTTCTCACTATTCCAACATGTTCAGACACAATATTGTGCAGAAAATAACTCTTTACCTCCCGTTTCATGGTGAGATAGTCACACTTTTTCTTAACCAAATGTTAAAAACTTGTTGAACTGATTTTATTTCTTGAAAATTTGTCCTCATGAAAATTTGATGAATTTCCTTCTGATATATTTGATGAAACGTTCAAATGTCACTTTTTATGGATTTCTTTGTTCGTAGGAGCTTCTTCTGAGCCCAAACTCTCAGTGACTTCAGCTGAAAGTGGAGGTGTGACTCTTCACTGTGACGCCACCTGCTGGCTGCCGGAGCCAGAGATCCAGTTTGTGGACGATCGTGGAAACAACATCACCGCAGATGAGCCGAAAAGACGCCAAGAAGCCGGCGGCTGTTACACTGTGACACGAAGAGCAACGCTCAATGCTGCCACCAACAGGTTCAAATCAAGTTTATCACCCAAATCTAAAACGGTTTCCTACAGGAAGTTGTTTTTGTTTCTGTCCTCAGAACCATAATGTCATTTATTTTAAAAAAACGTGACCAAAAAGTTTTTTTTAAGTGCCATGTGTTCGACCTGTAATCTGGAGTGAAAGCAATGAAGTACTTTATACTGTTTTTGGTATTTGTGTTTTTTTAAAGTATCTTTGTACAAAGAGAACCTAACTTAAGTACATTTCTAGACAAGTCTTTGAGAGTAAATTCATTTCAACCATAAAAGTCCTCTGACTTACAAACAGAGAAAAGTGAGGTGTTTTAAGCCTTTAATTGGTTGAATCACTGCAGCTTCTCTTGTGTCTTAAATACATAAATTAGTGGCATTTAATGGTTTTATTCTCCTTTTCAGGGGTTAAATTTTGTGTCACATTGGTGAGACTTTTGTTCCCTTTGCTTCATTGATTTATTAACCTTTTCGTTGCAGCGTCACTTGCAGAGTTCACCAGCCGCAGATCAACCAGACCAGAAGCACAGAGATCCTCATACCAGGTAGAGTTCAGCCCGATAACTCACCTGAACCAGTTGGGTCACCAAACACAGGAAGTCACAGCTTAAGCTGGATTTGTTTAGTTTCATCGTTGCGTCTGTAGCATCTTGACTCTTAGTTATATGTTTTCAATTTGGTACTTAAAGTGTCTTTTTGGAGTAATTTTGTCATTAACTTGTGAGCAGGTTAATGGTTGTCACCAGATAACTTTGTCAAGTTCTTATATTTGACTTTAATACATTCTGACGGATTTGAAGGAACCATCTTCTCACTGGTTCACATCCATAAATAAAACAAAGGAACTCCAATGACCTTCATGTTACAAAGAAAAAGTGGAAAAACTAAAAAAAGGAAACCTGTTGAGATTATTCTTGATTCTTTATAGGTTTTAAGTGTTAATAACACTTAAATAACCTACTTAACTGTCATTTCAGTTGGCTGCATGAAATCCTGCTTTCAACCTGTGATCACCGCGGTCGCAGTGGCCTTTTTTCTTCCGTTAGTCTCATGTGGATTAACTGTCTTGGTGAGGAGGAGATGTGGCAAATCTGGTAGGTAACTAACACTGAGAAAAACATAGAAACTCACTTATCAATTAGACAGAGAGGTAAAAGTGCAAACGTAGTTCATGTCTGGTTAAACACTGACTAGCCACACATCCTGTCTTCCCTTAGAAAAGATCAGATCAGGTCAAAGAGGACAAATCAGTCAAAAGTCACTCAAACAGATTTGTTCCAATGACGAACTCTTAGATTTAAGTTTGTCTTTGGTAAAAATCAAGAACTTACAAGGGAGGACATGAAGGGCTTAAAGTATTTAGTAAAGAAAAGTCCATGACACAAGAGATGAGGATTGTAAGACACAACTCTGGTAGCCAGTCGTCGGCTTTACAACAGTTGAACCAGGAAACACATCTAATAAAGTGTGGGGGCAGTTTGGATTGAGATATGAAAGTGTTGAAACCTTTGAATTATCATTCAGTGAAAAGTTATTGTTTAACTGACGGGGCTTTTTTTCTTCTTCTATATTTACACAGCAGGGGAACAAAAGTTGCCAGTGTCGAGGCAATCGTCGGATCAAAGTACAGTGAGTGATGCCTGTGACAATCAACTGAAGAGCATCGTTGAGAAGCTGAGAGGAGAACTGGCTGACCTCAAGTCAAAGCTTCATGAGAAAGATGAGACCATCCGCCAACTCCAGACCAGCATCAACAAACCTTCTCTGAGTCCTGTTGTCTCCTTTCATGACCAGCCAACGATCAGTCCTGTGGCCTCAGCTGACAGCAACCCTCCAAAATCTGCCAACGTGCCTCAGACTCAGGGTCCAAAACCTGGCACCTCACGACAAAGAGGAAATCAAGTCCCTGGACACACGACCCGAAGAATCCCTCGTATCCATAGCAGCCCTGCTGTTTTGGACCTGAACGCCACAGCGTTGCCCACGTCTTCTTCCTCCAGCCCTTCAAAGGAGATGCTTGACCGTTTCGAACACTTGTTGAGGGAATCTTCTGGTCCAAAAGCTGCTAAGCCTCAGCGTCGACATTCCGTAGCATTTCCATCATCAACTCTGTCTAAAAACCGCTTCTCACTCTTGGCAGATTTACAGGAGGATTCAGAGCTGCTGGTGCCATTAAAATAGACAGGTTGACACAGAAAGCATTACAAATTGTCATTTTAATCAGTGGACTTTGTGGCTGGTAGGAAGCAGACAGCTCCACCTTTAGACAGCAACAAGCTAGCTGTTTCCTCTTGTCTAGTCTTTTAGCTAAGCTAGGCTAGGCTAACCAGGTGCTACATGAGGGAGGTAAAAGTTGCACTTTTGGTTCTGTTTGCTTTTCTTGTAAAACTTTTTCTTTAAGCACTTTAAAGCTCTGATCTTATAGTAGTTTTCTTTTTCCCTGTCTCGTTGGTCCTAATTGGTATTGTGATCTCTTGCTAATTAATTACAACCCTTTTAATGTTTTCTTATTGCTGCTGATTTAAAAATATGAAACTATAGTTTCTTTTGAATATAGGGTTAATCTTTTGCACAATGTTTATGTATTTCTTTATTTTATACGCAAAATGCATGCATGCACACTAAGAGAGAGAATCACAAATTGAAATGTATCTTACATGAAATAGTTTGATGTCTTTGGTTTTCATATCGTGCTGTATTTTTAAAGATTTTTTTAATTCAAGTTTTTGATATTTGCTTAAATAATGTAAATAAAGGTTTATTTTTTTGTAATTTTTCACTGATGGAAATAAAGCTGTTTGATTTCAGTACCCACTAAAAACAGACAGAGAGCACCCCCTAGTGGGTGAATTCTGGCATTGCAACACTTTTCTTTTCTGCACTGTATCTTTACTGGAGGTTTTTATCCATTAAAAAAACCTTTTTAAAAGTTTTAAAAAGTGACGTGAGATGACATAACAGTCAGTCAGATGAGGAATTTATGGAACAGCATCGAGGTAAAGTTTCTTCACTGGATAAAAATGACCAGGTGATTCACGCGAGCGACTCTGACAAACCTGACAGAGAGAAAAAAGTGTTAGGGAGGAGTTTTTCAGGGAGGAAGTGCAGATACGAGACTGTCATCGGTCCGTTCATCAGTCGTCGGTGGGACAGGATGCAGTTAACACCTTTCTGCCTCGCGCTGAGTGAGTACAAACACTGACATTTCCTACGTCTCTTAACGTGCTGCTGACTGACATCTCAGTGTCACTGCAATTAAAAAACAATGATTTACTTTAAGTTTCTCTTTTTGATTTATTGTTTTTATTTTATTTGATTTTCCGTTCTGTCCTCGATTTGATGGTCCTGCCCTGTGTCTGTCACTTGTGTTTGTGCTTTATCCCCCCGCTCTTACCTTTTTTTTACCTTTTTCTTTTCATATCTCCGTACTGTTTTCATTCTTTTGTCGTACTTCTCACCTTGTCGGACATTTTTCATACTTTCTCTCACCACTCTAACCACACTGTGCCTTTTTGGTTTTCATTTCTCTTCTTTTTTTTCTGGCCTACATCTCTCTTCCTGTCTCATTTCATCATCTTGTTGCTTTTTCACTTTTATCTATTTCATTTCAGCCTGTCTTCGGATCAGCCCCGACAGGTCTCAGTTCTTCAGGTATGACTCCATCACTCTGACTTGTGAAGATGAATTGAACTCCACCACTTGGAAGGTGAAGAGGAAAACATTGGAGGGCGGGCTCAGGCCCTGCTCCTTCACCTGGGGCTCCACAACCACAGGCTCCACCTGTATCATTGGAAACACCTACCCATCTGATAGCGGGCTGTACTGGTGTGAGTCTGAAGATGGGGAGAGTAGCAACACCGTCACCATCACCATCACCGGTACTGCATGTCGATCATGTAGATTAAATGTTACATCAGATGCAAGTCTGACAAGCCTGTAAACCTCAAGTTAAGTCAGGTTACATTAGAAATGTGAAAGCACGAAGCTGGTTTCTTTCTCCTCTGCAGATCGCACTGTGATTCTGGAGAGTCCTGCTCTCCCTGTGGTGGCAGGAGCTTCTGTGGTTCTGCGCTGTAAGGCCGAGACGAACTCCTCCAACCGCAGGTATAATTTCTACAGGGATGACCTCTCCATCGGCAGCAGCGTGACGGGGGAGATGATCATTCTCAATGCTTCCAAGTCAGATGAAGGGCTCTACAAGTGCAGCGTCCCTGGAGGAGGAGAATCAGTAGGCAGCTGGTTGGCTGTGGAAGGTGAGATGATCAGTAAAGATTCGCTTTTTGCTGACTCACCATCGTGCTTCTGTAACATAAGAGTTCATTTGTCCTCACAGCTTCTATTCCACCTTCGTCGACTTCGGCTCCGACAGCAGCTCCCACTTCGGGTTCCAGCTCCAGGCTTTTGTGTCACCTGATGGTCGGGACTCCTTACCTGCTGTCCACTGTCTTACTGGGACTCATATACAGAGACAGGAAGAGAGGTAGGAGCGAGGAGGCAGTCCTGCTTCTGCCAGCTGACATTAGCTTATCAGGTCAAACTTTTAATAACAAAACAGTGTCGTTATCCAACTGCTGAGAGCCAGCTCAGCTCTCAGTTTGGTTCAGAGACTGTTCTTTACATTCTGTGTACTTCAGACTTTCTAATGTGAGTGTTTGATAAGTGAAACTGTTGCTTTCAGTCAGAAATCAGTGTCATGTGCTTATCTGATGACTTAATGGACTATTTTTTCACACAACATGGCCAATAATTAGAATAAAGGCTTTGCTCTTCAGCAGTTGGGACTTTGTGACTAAACAAAAATGTAAATAGGCAAACATTAACCTTTTAAACCTGATTGGCTCCACTTGCATCAGACATATGTGACTCACTCTTTCAATGAATCTGCATACATGAACGCAAATGCTGTTAAGCCGCTGATCTCTGTCTTCTCACAGCGGCTCGGACGGTTGCACAGAGAAGAGGCGACAACGACATCATCATGGAAATAGTAGCTTGATTCTCCAAACAGGTGAAACCTGCAGAGAATTTCTGTGGCATTTTGCATAAAAAACAGCATTCAGTGGATTTATTTGCAGTTATTAAGGCAGCAGGATCTGCCAGCAGTGACTGTCGTGACAATCACAAGAGTTTGCGAATCTTTGTGACCTCGGACACTTTCTGGCTAAATGTGAAAGACATTTTGATTTGTTCTGTTTTCAAATCAGAGTCAGAACTCTTTAAGCTCAATACTGACCTGCAACACCAACCTTATTTTATCACTCAAGTATTTAGATATAAATAAAGAAAATATTGTTGTCTTCTTCATGTTTGTTGCTTCTTCATTCTTTTCGTCACTTCAACTCCTAACTCCTGGTTACAGGGTGTTTGTTTGGGTCTAATTGTTGCTGATAGAGAAAGTGATCTGGTCTGTGTGTTTTACTCAGTTTGGTGTCTTCCTCAAACTAAGCATTTAAAACTTAAATGAGAGCAGATGTGTAAGAACGTGCAGCGTTTTTGTGTCAAACACTGTCGAAGCTGCAAAGGAAGTGAAGCGGACGAAGGAGCCTCCGTGTTTGCAGACATGTTTGTGGTTTGCTGTCTTGTTATTGTTTCCACTTGACATTTCATGTGTGACACAATTTCCTCAAAAGTTTACAGTAAATTGAGATTGCACACAAAACATATGTAAACCTGCACAGTGATTTATTCTCCTTTCGCTTGTTTTCTGTGAATTATCTCTTCAAGTTAAAACTTTAAAGGTCAAACGCTGACAGCAGTCATCGTCGCTGTAGCAGATTTTCTACCTGCGTGTGCCGGCTGTGGTTATTTGATCTGTGTTGAAACTGTATGAGGTTGTTCTCAGAAGTGGAAACAGGACAGGATGTTGTGCCAAATTAAGACCTGAGAGAAAGCTAAAAGCTCTCAGTATTTAAGAACATGGCCTGAAAATGATGAGTGACCTTTAGTTTTCTGTGCGATTGGAAATTTTGTGGTCAGTCTTCTGCGGCTAAAACCCGGTTAAAATCACTGTGAGCAGAAGCGTCTCAAACTTTCCCTGTTGTCTCGGTCAAAGAGGTTTTTGCTTTGTGGACGGGGCCTGATGGTGAAGGTTTTCCTTTTTGGAGAAAAAAAAGTTAATTTAAAGTTGAATAAATATGTCTATAATATTCGAAGTGGTAAATACATTGTAAAAATGTTTTTTGAGAATGTTTTACGTGTCAGCGTTTAATGACTCACGAAATAAAAGGAAGATTAAGGTTTTGACCTGAAAGAATTATTTTATTCAAAGGTCCAGTGTGAAGGATGTAAGAAAATACATTAGAATATAATTTTCATTAATATGTTTTCATCTGTGTATAATCCCCTTAAATAAGAATGTTTTGTTGCCTCAGAATGGCCTCTTTATATCTACAGAGTTAGCCGGTCCTCCTCCAGAAGGTTCACCATGTTTCACTGAAAAGTTCCAACAGCAGCCCAGAATTGACGAACCCACAGGTTTTGTGGCCACCTTTGGTTCTTATCACTTGAAATGGGAGGGAGAGGAAGGGAAGTTTAGGTGGCTGCAATCTACCATCTCACCAATGGATGTCACAAAAGTCACAGCCACAGCAGGCATTTAAGGGAGTGCCAGCTTGGATGTAAACGCTGGTTAAAAAGATCTAATTACTTTCTAAATATATGAAACCTCTGCTCACCTCCCCACATCAACTTGCAGAAACGTTAGTCCTAGAAGTTAAGATATGTGCCATGGACCATGTTGATGTCCAGTGCCAGACTGATGTCGGTCTTCTCATCTAACTTTTAGTGGGACATGTTGAAACTTGCTTGCCCCTTTAAAACAGGCCATCTCAATTAACATATTAAATTTGGTTCAGAAGCAGATGATGACAAATTCTTGTTTGCCTGGCTGTTAAAGTCAGTTCAGCTGTTTTTGAAACGTTAACAATCAAATCTTATTTATTTTAAAATGCAAACACAAATAAATAAAAAGTTCTTTCCTTGAGTGTGTTCAGGTGTAGGTTTAAACAAAAGTCATTAGGAAAATCTGTTGGCATTCGTTGCTCCCTGCTGTTTTAGTTCAGCTTCATCTACTGTAGTAAATCAGACACATCAGCCTGTTTTAGGAGGCTGATCCCCAGCTCATCCCGTCCACATGTCAAACTCAAACTGTTCTTGGGAAAGACCCTGAACTCCAAATTGGTGGCTGCTGTTGCTGTAGACTGAGCGACAACCTAAGGGGCTGAAAAAGATTCTGGCTCCACAAGTGAGTCAATCCCCATGAAGCCACATATTTCAATTTTCCAGCACAATTTAACATGTTAACTGCCAGATACAAAACCTGATTTCAGTTTCTATAGCTGAATCACTCATGATAACTGGGAGCTTTTTTTATGACTCACTCATTTAAATTTTTCAAATTTTAAATTATTAGTTTAATGATCTAATCTTTTATTTCCATTAATATTTAACATTGTAAACAATAATGATAATAATTATAATTTTAAATGAGTAAACCTAGTTTATACATGATAAACATTGAAAAGTTAGTCTAAACCATTATCTGTTGTTCATTACAATCAATACCCCAATGTGTGCTTCAGATATTTACCCTTTTGCCTCTTAAATATGTAATACGGTGTGTTTTGTCCCTTTTGAGCATCGCTGAGAAAATTATCATGTCACTATGATCTTTGTGGGGTTTTTACAGTCAAATAATCTCAGATTATACGGTCCTGATCAGCAACATTTTGAGAAGAAATCCATCCAATCATCCTCCGCAAAATTCATCATGTATGCTTGATATCACACAGAAGTTTATGGACGTCGGTCTGTTCAAAGACTTCATATCATATCCTGTGCAATATTATTTCTTGTAATTATGTGCGTAAATATGCCATGAGACTGCTGAGGAAGAAGACGTCTTTAAGTTCCTCGTTTGTCGGCAGCTCCAAGCTCCAATTTTTCAAATCTCAAGAGGATTCATGTGCAACTCTGGCGACTGCTCCGCATCCACAGAAACAAAACTTCTCAGCGGAGACAGTTAGGTTTCGTTTTCGGCTAAACAGCGGAATATTGTTGCCACGCCCAGAGGATTTCTAAAAGCTGGAGACAGAAAGTCGAAGTCACAACTGTTGCGCTCGATCTCTGAGACTTCAAGGTAAGTTCATCCTTGTTACAATACACAATTTAAATGCAGATCAAATATATTTTAATCACCTAAGATATCAATAAGTTTTGTCTTTGACTGTGTTTATCATAGATGGGTGCAATATTCAACTTACTTCAGCAGCACAGGCTGGACAACTACTTTTTGAAATTCAAGGAGTTTGGTGTGAAAGATGAGAGAGATTTCCTTGATCTAGCAGATGAAGACTTGAAGAACCTCGGTAAGATCATTGAGTGTTAATGAACGTGAAAACGGTATGCCATAAATTGTATCTGTTTTGATGCCATTAAACATAGAAATATGTGTTACGGCCTCTCTAAACACGGATGGCTCAGAGGCTGCGACATATAAAGGATGCCAGAAACCTTTTTTTTACAGATTACATCATTTTATTTGGTTAACTGAAACACGGTCATCATTAAGATCAGCTCCAGGGATCCTAGGAGAAGGAGAACAACAACAACAAAAAAAGGATAACTCGGGTTATGAAACAAACCGATAGGACTGGAGACCCCGGCCAAAAAAAAAAAAAAAGACGCAAAGACTACCGAGCCAACCCAGCAATGGGCCGTAGGACTCAGTGTCCTTCCCCCTCTCTACCTAGTAGGTCCAACTAAAGTTAAACCAAAACCGAAAACATGACTACCAGAAGTGTCCAGCCCAAATTAAAATAACAAAAACCCCACAATATAACCCAGGTAGGAAATGAATCAAAGGACAGGATCTAGAAACAACCTCGAACCTCGTGCCGCCGTGCTGCCTCCTCTCCAAACAACACAAGTTGCCCGCCCGTCGCTCCACTTTATATACCTGCATTGGATGGACAATAACAATCAGCTGGTCAATTAGGCAGAGCGGAAAGGGGAGCAGGGAGGCAAGAGAGAGATACAAGCGAACCAGCAGCACAACCATCGAAGCCTCAAAATTATGATATGTGTGATATTTTTTTTCCCTCAGACCCACGTAACAATATGTTATGTAACTAGGGTTGAGTACGGCGGTACCGGGTACCCTTAAAAAAATTACTTTCGGTTCTGCCTAAAGTATGTTTTCATGGTCTGAGGGAGGGATGTGTCATGCTTTCTTTTTCTTTTTTTACACAAAGACTGCTGGATCTTAGCTCACATCTTTCAACATCTTATATGTATATATTTTAATGTGTGTGTGAGTATATATATATACATATATACACCTATATATAATCACATCACCCATACATATGTATATATATAAACGTGATATATATATACCTATATATATATATATATAGGTGATGGCCAACAAAACACATATTTCTACATATTTACATTTTGAATAAAGTTTAATAGTGATTTGGTTTATTCAAATGTAAAATTCTGATAACTTGTTTCCGAACAGGATTAAGCCAGGTGGAGAGGAATCGTTTTTCTGCCATGGCAAACACCATCCGCAGGCTCAGAGCTTCTCCACACCCAGCTGCAACGTTCGTAAAAAAGTCAATGGAGAGGTTCTCTCTGCAGTACACATACCCCAAATGCCCTGAACCAAAATGTATTAATGGTGAGAAAGTCTGAAAAATTTTAAGCAATTTTTTTCATTTATTTGTTTCACTGAGGTCATGACAGAGTACTGAAGGAGAATGTTAGATGTTAGCACAGTACCTGACGTTAGCACTCACTCCTAGAAAGTGAGTGCTTGGTGTTCATGTAAATAAAAAAGAAATTAGTGACTTAGCTGAAACAGGTAATGTGGATGTTAGAGGCTAGTAGCACACTTAATAAACAGCATAACTCAATGTTGAAATGCAAATGACAGTAGTCAGGTGACCTACATCAGCTCTCTGACTGAAGTGGACTGTTTGTTATGAGAGCATTGTGTAGTGATGTACACGCTGAGCTCAGAGCGCCCCCTGCTGACCTGTATTATCACTAGACAATACCTATGTTTTTTGGTCCAGCCTGAACTATTGCGATGGGTACTACTGACTGGATATTAATGAAATATACAGATATTTATGATACTTACTGGATGAATTCTGTTGATTTTGGTCACATTTGTTGTTTCAATTTAAACTTCATAACTACTGGATGGATTCCCATAAAATGTGATGCTCACATTCATGTCTATATTTGGTGTTCTCTTATCTTTTTCATGCATCACCATCATCATAATTTTAATTCAGTACTTTTGTTTATGACAAAATATGTGCAAAGACAGACATTCCAGTTAGCCTAAGTTGCACTTTGTGTTTACTGCTAATCGGCAGATGTTACAGTGGTATGCTAAGGGGCATGTTAGCATGCTGATGTTAGCATTTAGCTCATAACACCAATATACCATTCTAGTCTCACTATGACTCTTGGTCTTTGTAATGCATCAATAGGCCATTTTGTACTTTTGAATTTGCAGATATGGATCCTGCTCAAAACACTGTTGACGATCTGATGTTGAGGATCCGTCACATTGAAGGAGTTGACTCATCCAAAGGTGTCTGTCTCTACACAGTGGATGGGATGCCTCTGACAGATGATCCCTTCTTCAACTCTTGTAAGTTATTGCAAGGATTTCCAATATTGCAGGAATTATGTTCAATCATTGTGACTAATCACATAAGTGAGAGAGGGAATATTTATTGATCCTACATGTCTAAAGTGTATATAGCTTACTATGCTATACCCATACCTACGACTGAATTTTACAAATTAAACTGATATTACAATTATTGCAATAAACGTTTTGGTGGAACTGTGCTAAGAAAGCTTACAGCTGTTGTGTGCCGAGTAGCAGAGTTGAAAAGAATATATAAGAACTTGCAGAGGCCTCACAGAGTCAATTGCCAGAATAATTTACTCAGGGTTTAAGGTACCTCCCTTCATGGCAGTGAAATCCTAGAATTTCCTCAGGGTTAATAAATTCAAAGTTTTCAACAAACCCACTGTTAGAGCCAGTCTTTGTTGTGTGTTGTCCCTGACCGCCACAATAGGTGGTGCGTATAGACAGTGGCTCATGTAAGACATAAGAAGAAGAGTTAGTTACTCAACAGGTGCTGCTTACTGGGAGAGGCACACAGTTTTTTTGAGTGACGTTTAGTGGTCCAACTTTGAGCCTTTTGTTTTGTTTTTGCATACAAGTTATGTACAATATAAGTGTGTGCAGATTAGTGAAAGTGCATTGTTCAAAGGCATTGTTGTAGCCTTAAAATAAATAAGCTTTGAGTACAACTACACATTGGACTGATTGGAAACACCACAGACGACACATCGACTCGAAGTTCCCAGTAGCAGCCCCCTAGTGGCTTAGGTTTTTTGTTAAGCCGAAAGATCAAGTCACTATACCCACCTTCTGGAATACTCATATAAAATCTCCAGCTGTTTTCAGGCAGTGACATTCATATAATTAGATGGTGTGGCTTTGGAAAGATATCTGAGGGGAGGAGATGGGATTTTTAAAATATATCCAGCTTACTGGTTTCTCTAACACCTGTTTTTTACTCCCATGCGAAGCTGTGTATGGGTGAAGACAAAAGAAGAATTAAGTAAAAACGTGATTTGTAATATATATTTGTTTCTAATTGTTAAGAGACTATATGAAGGATTTTACAGAAGCAGACATTGTGGCAGACACAACTGGCCACTATACCCCACAAATGAAATTAGAAGCAGCACATGCACTAAAGACATTTCCCAGATTAACTGTTTTTTCTTAAAAGAAAACCATGTTTTTACGCTTCGATTTCCTTTATCTACAGGGTCTTTAAAAGAGAGACATATTAAGGATGGAGATGTAATCTATGCTATATTTACACCAGAAGAGAATCTGAAAGCAGCCCCTCAGATGTTGATGCAAGAGGTGACTGAAACCAGCGGAACTGATGTGGTTCGATGCCACATCATGCTCAAGGTATGTTTATGCACCGTACATATATTACAGCTTCAGATGTTTTTTTTTTTCTTTAAAAAAGCTTGCTCATATAAAAATAGCCCAATTCCACCCTCAAATGTGACACAACCATGAAAATTCAATGTTTTCTCAAAGCCAGCAAAAACCCACAGTATGCTCATGTATTTACTCCACAGAATGTGAAGTTGTTGTTTCATCTTCTTTACTTGGAAGAAACACTTGGACAGAAATATTAATTAATATTCTTTTATGAGCTCACGTTCAAACTTTATTTTCTCTCCTTTTTAAATATTTGATTCAGGGAGACTTCGAGGTGAAGGTGGATTTGACAAGTGACACAATTACTAATTTGAAGAAAAAACTTGCAAACGAAAGTGGAATCCCAAGTCAAGTTCTTCATTACAAGTAATTCTGAAATACTGCAGTGAATGTACATTGTGGCTCTTGAGACTGTTGTTGGTAACAGTTTTGTTGTGTCTTGGGATCATATTTTCAGAGGGCAAGGTGGCATCAGTGACACTTTGGAGAGTTGTGGAATCTCAGAGGGGTCAACAGTGTACTTTTCACTGTCCACGTTTTCTGAGGACGTTCCAGACCATCAAGAATTCTTCACCGATGACGTTGTGCCCTCAGTGCAGCAAACCGACAAAGGAATCAGTGTCTTCTTGTCTTCACTCTACATCATTGTAAGCAGTGTTCCATGGTATATTGTTAAACACTTGATGAGTAAGGTTGTAGCTATTCTGAGGACAAGAGTCGCCAACATCCACAGTCTCTCATTTCCATCTTTTGCAACCACGACCTCCCCCATCTTTATTTGTCTGGTCTGACTTTTTACCGTTTGCAGGGTTGCAAAAGAACCACAAAAATTGCCTTTTATGTTCATGTTTTGTGATTGTTTCCGCTAAATATTTTCACTGTCAGTTTTTGTTGGAATTTCGTTTGTTTTGCTAAAGTAGGTGAAACTCCAAATCTCTAGATGCTGCAGCACTGCAGTGAAGTATGACCACCAACATGTGAGAGAAAATTTGCATTCATTTACTGTCTGTTGGAAATTGCTGATTGCTGAACAAAGCTTGCTGGGATACCTAAAGATGCAGACCAAGCTGGTGTGGTTCATCACTCCAGAAACACCTGTTTGGAGCATTGCACATGTTATCAGGTTCACCGGTCATGAGTGATAGTGCTGTGAGTGGGTATGAAAGGAGTTTCCTCAAAACGTTCACAAGCAGAGATGGTGCAAGGTTGACCACTTTGTGAACACATGAATGGATTTAAACTGTTCTCTCTTTTTTTGCTAAAAGGAGCCACAGACTATCAAGGGTTTTCAAGTATTCTAAAAGACTTTCCCTGCACATTTTCTGTACTAACAAATATACTTCATTTTTTTATTGATGTTTTCTGCTCTAGAAAAACAAGGCTCCTGGGGTTCCATACAAGAACTTGATTAGCCTCATACGAAAGCTGACGGGATGTAACCCTCTGGCCCAAAGTTTGTATCAGTTATTCTGGAGGAATGAGATCCTGTCCAGAAATCAGAAGGTAAACTATTTTTTCATTACCTTTAATACTTTTCCAATTACTTTTTTGAACTGTGTGTTTTTTTACACCACATGGAATTTAAAGATCAGAAAGGACAAATCTTAACTTACCTCCAAAAACTAAATTAAACAAAATGAAAACTGTATGTATTATGTAAGTGAAATATAAACTAAATTTACACAGCAAATGAAACACTGAGCAGTTGGTCTTTTAAAATCTGAACCGTCAGTTAAAGCTCATCCTCTAAACTAAGCATCGTTCAATCTTGTTTTCACCTTTAGGCAACACTGTTTTTTTTTCTTTTCCTGTAGATCTCAGTGGTTGAAGGCTTGTACATGCTTTTTCGAGAGCTCCTGCTACAACTTGGGACCAAACAAGAGGGGAAGATCATAGAGGACCTTGATGTGTTTGAGTATTCAACACACTGCTGGGCATATCTCATGTCCAAGGCAAAGGTATGTCCACATTAGTGTGGAGGCAGAAAGTTAATTCATGCAGGTGTTGAGGTTTTCTTTACCTGTACACAAGATTTAGCCTGTTCTTGGGTTGCAGGAAAAATTACAAGTTGTTGTGGTGAACACGCGCTTTTGTTTCATCTTTGTTAATGTTTTATGTGGTTGCTGACTTACCCTAAACTTATATAAACTTTCTAATTCTATTATTCTAATTATAATTTTAGCACATTAAAAGTATTGTCTTGTGTTATTTTAACAGAAAGAGACATCAGAACATGAGAACTACGCACCGTTTTCTCTGACAGCTGAAAATGGCAGCCGATTTTTTGATCCAGTCATTTTACCTGGAGTACCAAGTGTCCTCGAAAGAGCACACGTAATTCAGAAAATCAAAGGTAAAATTATGGTTAAAAAAATACATGTGCAGACCTGCCATCACATACATATTTTTCAAACTGTTAAAGTATTTAAAGTGGTGTTAAAATTGTATTTTTTTATTCTTTGACATTATAAAAATATATAAAAAACAGAGTTAATTAATGAAATCTGTGATTGCTTTGTTATTGATATAACAAAGTCCAATATAAGGGGTGTAAACAGAAATTGCAGTTAAATTAATGACCCAGTTAAGGAATCATAGTTTGGTGCCTTAAGGTTGTGAGGTTGTGTTTTCTTCATCTAAACAGCAGCTTGGCAAAGTGTCAAAAACAGAATTGCCACCATTTAATTTGTTGACATTATGTGCAACTTACATAGACTTAAGGACTTAACTTAGATCAATGGAGCCCAACTTGACGACAGGGAATTTAGAACCAGTGTGGTTTTCTGCATGATTTGACTCTCAGCACCACAGTGCTCAGTTAGTCATGTACCAGAGAGAATACACACGGAGAATCACAAGGCAGAGGCAGAAATAAAGCAAAAACTGAAACTTTACTGAGTTTCCCAGTAGAGCTAAATACAGTCCGTAGCAAGAGTCAAAACCAAACAACAAAGTGATAAGGCACAGAGGCGTCAGGCAAAAAACACAAACCACATAAACAGGCACAGGTTAAAAATCCATAAGTCAAGACAAGGAACAGGCAGGATACGAAGCAGGCAGGAGCACAAACGACGATCTGGCAAATAACTGACTGGTATAAATGCTGAGGGGAGAATGAGCTGATAAGCAACAGGTGTGTGGTGGCTGAGCAGGCTGGTCACTTATTGGCTAACAGTCAATGCAGTCCAAATGGGTGTGGACAAAGTACTGGTGGAAAAGCTGGCAGGGGCTGACTGGAGGAAGAGTAGAGGGTGTGAGCAGGAGGAGCAGCAGGAGGGTGGGGCTAAGAAGCTCCAGCAGAATCCATGATACAGTTGGCTAATGATTTTGCTACGGCTAGCTCTACAGCTAACTAAGTTTGTTAACACTTGCTCCAACAAGTAAGGCTGTCCATTGGGTTAGTAATTATTAATAGTAATTATGGAGACTATATTTTGATTTTCTCTTTGCCAAAGATGGTGAGAGGATTCCAAACTGCACTGAAGAGGTTTTGCGTGAAACATCAATGAAGAGAGACACTGATATTGAGAAAATCTTGCTCAGTGTTCATCCCTCCATAAAAACATATCATCTGTGGATTTCTCATGGCAGTGTGACTGGTCAGAAGTATGTATGGTTCAATTTATATATCGAGAAAGATGAAATTATAATTATTAGCAATAATAAAACAACACACATAAATATAATCTTTTTCTCTATGCAGAGATCAAGTAACAATTAGAATATAGTTATTAACTTTGACTTTCTGCTCTGTTGTCCAAACTGTTCAGTGTTTAGTGTTTGTAAATGATTCTTAATGTGGGCTGGTCAAACACTGTCGTTTGTGTGTTTGACAAGTTCGTTAAATTCTCAGTGTTCACAGTTACCTTGTTAGCAACCAATATACTGTAATTCAATTACAGCTTTTGCATAAATACCCAGAAGAGTTTGGGAGACATGGCAGAAGAATTTAAAGTCTTCCCTCAACTCAAAGTGACTCCACCGCTACATCTGAAGAACATGGGATTTGATGACCCACACCTTGTTTTTCTGAGCAAAGGTACAGCACAAATCTATATCCCTGATTTTATAAATCACTTTAAATTTTATTTTATGTCATAAATATGTGTTACGGGAAAGCAGGATCTTACACCTGATGCAAGAGTATAGGTTCTCAAAAATATAGGTCAACTGAATAACTGCCCAAATCTCTCATTCTAATTTGCTTTGCTGGTTCCTGATGTTTACTGTTTGTGGTCTTATTGTTTTTAATGTGCACTTCTGTTTTTGGCAGATAACCTTGGTGTCTATTTGAATAAAAATAAGTTATCCCCTGCAGAGGTCAGTGTGTATGATACCCTGGCTGGCAAAGAAAAAACCATCAATGTGGATGAATTAGCAGCCCGGTAAGTAGTAAAAGTATATAAAGCACAGACTCTGTCATTGATAAAATCAAAATATTAATTAAAAAATTCTCATTCTTAAGAGGAAAATTGTAGCATTTTTTGACAAATCCAGAAATAAAATATTGTGGTTTTAAATGTTCATTAATTCAAGGTGGCTGTATGTGTCCACTTTCTTTATCCAACTGTTAACAAAAGCCACATTTGTACCACAGGAACAATTTCCAGGGACAAGAAACCTGACTAGGATCTAAAATTAAGTTTCCTGAGCTGATCGCTGTAAAAGTAAATAAATAAATAAATGAATAAATAAATCGATTAATAATTAATTAATCAATAAATAATACGTGTTTGTGTGTGTATATATGTGTGTGTGTGTGTGTATATATATATATATGTGTGTGTACCAGTGTGTGTGTGTATATATATGTGTGTATATATATATGTGTGTGTGTGTATATATATGTGTATATGTATGTATATATATGTGTATATGTATGTATATATATATGTGTATATGTATGTATATATATATATATATGTATGTCTATATGTATATATATGTATATAGAAATGTGTGTATATGTGTGTATATATGTATATATATATATATATATATATATATATGTGTGTGTGTGTGTGTATATATATATATATATATAAATGTATGCAAAACATAGGTCTTCAGGCAGAGCTGCCAAAGGAACGGTCTCTTTTACATTATCACATACTTATTGTAATATTATCTGTGCATATATTATCCTCAAACTTTCAGTGTACAAAAAAAACAATCTATCTTTAAAACTTTTCATCCAGAATTGGTGATTATAGGGACAGCACTTCATTTGTCACCACCAGGACCCCGAAAGAGGCCATCATGGTAATGTTGACCCTCTTTCACATTTTTAAATTAAATACTAGACCCTGAAAAGATAGCTTAAAGCGCCACCTAGTGGGTGTATTAAGTTACAAAACAAATGCACTTTTAAGAAAGACAGTTATAAAATAAACTTTTTTATCTGACTTTAATTTCATCAGGTGCTGATAGACACAAGCTCATCAATGACACTAAAATGCTATGGAAGTGTGGAAATACAGAAAATCCATGCTGTTAAAGAGCTTTTTGACAACTTTGCAACACGGATGATGGCTTATGACTTTCATCATGTGATTGGCCTTGTGAAGTTTGACTCTACAGTGAAAACTCTCCTCACATTCACAGAAACACTTGAAAAGTTCAAGGTAAATACAGTAAACTTCTTTTGTTCTTTGTTCAGGTTAGTGTATCTAGGCTATCAGGACTGAGATGTACAGCACTAAAGACTCAGATGCTAGCTTTGTGTCTTTTTTCATATAGCATGGACTCCTGGGCAACGAAACAGCGTTCTGATACACTTGTTTAGACACAGTTGCTGTTTTTCAATGTTCTGCAGGAACACATGCGCACCCTAGAGGCAAGAGGTCAAACTAAGCTGTATGATGCCCTACATCAGGCAATGCTCGAGTTGGAAAAAGCCAAGAAGTTTCCAGACTGTAAACTTCGCATTCTTTGTCTCACAGATGGACAGGATGTTGGGTAAATTTATGCTAGTTTCATTTGTCCTATGTCGCCTTTGACAATGTCTGCTAGTAAGGGAACAATTATTTATCAGTTATGTAAATATTTTGTTACAATTAGTCCCTAAAATGTAGTTTTACACAATCATAGTGACATTTCTGTACTTTTAATACATTCTGGTCATAACAAGAAAAAGGCTTTAAGTTGGTTGTAGGGGTTGTAGGGTTATGGTTAGAATTAGTTTAGTTTCTGTTATGGGTGAGGTATAGCATTCGGCATTGGTAGTTATGTTAATGTTAAAGTTTGAGGAATACTAATATATATTTTTAAAACATCTGCAAATTATATCATCTTCCTTGAGAATTTATTCTTTGTGCATAGATCCTTAAACAAGCCAGAGGTTGTTACTGCCGAGCTGATAAAATCTAACATCATTGTGGATTCCATTATTCTTGAGGAAGTGGAGAAAGGATCACTTGGTGATTCTTGTATTCTGCGTGGCATCAGCAATGCAACAGGTACAGTCTGAAAATCTCAATGAACAGTTACTTTTGTGCAGTTTATTTAATCCCTTTTAGATTTGAACTAATTTCCATGGTCACAAAACTCCAGGTTTAACATTTTAAAACAGGCAAACGAAAAAAGGGACCCAAATTAGGAAACGCAGTTTGATGTTTTAGCAGAGGTTTGAACCCAAAAGAGACAAGGAGACAGGGAGCAGGATTTAAGAAGGGATTTTTTGCAGTCAGGGAAGCAGGAGAGGGAGATACTGCCGGCAGCTCTGGAGAACTCTGGTGGCTGGAGCTTTCAGATACGCAGGGCTGGCTGAGCACTGGAGAGGCACTGGAATCAGGAGAATGCTGGGAAGCTCAAGGCACAGATGCTGTGAATGTTGCACAGTAATGGTTAATGCTGGAGCACACAGGGCTCAGGTGGATCGAAGAACCATGGTGGAGTGGTGAAGGCACAGGCAGACACTCAGTGGTGGAGAGTGAGGCAGCATGAACACAACGAACAGAGAAACAACTTGGGAGTGTCACCAGAAGTTTAGGCCAACTATAACACTAAGCAGCAGAAACAATCTGGCAACGAGTCATCTGAAGTCCACAGTCTTTATACTGGACTTGAACCTGATAACAATGAGACATAGGTACAAAAAATACCAAGAATAAGCAGTAGAAAAGATAAAGGATAAGTCACTAGAACACCAGCTGGCAAATAGTCACAAGGATCGATTAGCTGAGGGTAAAGGAGTGTGGCCGGTATTTATTCTGAGGCAAGGGAGTTACATGACAGCGACAAGAATACAGTATCTATGTTTATATGTGAAAAGTTCCTTCAGTCCGATCATAACCTTCACTGAACAGACATTTTAAAGGTGAAAAAGCATATGCTTTGGTTATTTCTCTGTGTGAGCTGCTTAACAGAACAAATAGATTCACAAACCGAGGATTGAATGAATTAAAGGAAATTAGTTCAGGAAACTAAACTGCCTGCTGCCAAGCTTGTACTTGTATATGTATGCAATGGACTTTATCAGAAAATACTTTTGTTATCAGGTGAGTAAATACTATTAATGAGGTATTATTTGGGTTACTATTAATATTTTTAACAAACAGCAAAGTTAGTTAAGTTGTTAATTAAATCTTTTTATTTTAAATTGTGGTTTTAATTGATTCTAAAATTCTCTCAGGGGGTTGCTGTTTCAAGCCAGAGACGAGCAGAGATGGTCTGAAGCTCTTTGAGATTGAGACTGTTCTCTCTCTTGAGTCGAGGAAACCCAAGAAAAAAGCTGATCCTTCGTCCATCACTGTTGTAAGTGCATCAGTTATTGTCTGAGGTGCTCTGAGACATTGTCACAATGATCAACCTGAAACATGCATCAACTTCCCACTGTTTAATGTTGTCCTCACTCATTTACACTTTTTTTTAGAGTCTATTGAAGGAAATCTCTGATGCACATGAGTTTGACAAATTTCCAGAGATTATCCTGCCAAGCCAGATGAATGATAAAGTGACAGTTACGGAGAGGTGAGCTCCAGAATAATCTCATTCCATCTATATTTGAAACATGCTGAGGATTCATTTGTTTTCCATGATTTTGCTTTCTTGTGTTTTGTCAAGCACAGAGGGAAGAACAAAGGTTCAGAGGCTGTTTTTGATTTGGCTGTACTCTCATAAATCAAATATATATCATGTGTTACGATATAAAGCAGGAAAAAGTGATTAACCTTCATGTTTAATGATAGAAGTTCTGCATTCTGCTTGAAAATGTTTTCATAATGCGCTGGTAGCTAACTTTGTCGGCTGACAGAAACATGTTTGGATCCTTCTGAAAATCAAAGAAGGCACACTCAATTCAGAGGCTGCACAGAAAATACAAAGTTCTTAAACTGTAGAAAGCGGACAGCTACAACACCATTTTATTAATTTGGAGGCACTAATCTTTCCAACTAGCGCTCTAAAAAAGAAGATCAAGGACCCAAGAGTTGGACAGTTAATGGAGAAGGACAAACGCATCATGGAAGAGCTGAGGAGTCTGCACTGTGAACCACATCCTTACTTTAGCATCTTCCCATCAGAGTCTGACTTCAGTAAGAGGCTGTTTTCTCCTTAAAATGTTGTTTTCAAATGTTTTTCTTTAATCAATAATGGATCTAATTTGAAACACTGACATTAGATAATGTCATCGCTTTTAATTTTACTTTTCATGATGAGACTTACAGGAACAAATAATCAGGTTTCCATTTAACAAAGAGTCAAGGTTCTGCATGCAAAACATAAAAGGTATGCAGTCATGATGTAAATCACACACCTTTTCAGCTTCCATGCTCTCATTTGGTTGTTGTGTCTGCTTTTTTTTAAACTCTTCAGCGTTCTGGAAGATTCTCATGGAGGGACCTCCTGACACACCGTATGAGAAAGGAGTCTTCGAGTTGTTCTGCCAGTTTGGGCCTGATTATCCAGTGAAGCCTCCACTTGTTCGCTTCGTCACTCCTGTATCCTCCCAAACAAATGAGCAGCTCCACATATTTGATTTTGTTCAGGACCTTTTTGTTCTCGTATGCCGAACACAAAGCAAAGCAGAGCAGCATTTGTTAATGAGGCCAATAGAGTGTTTCCATGCCAGTGTTTCCAAAAGCATTGTTTTAAAGAAAAACAGTCTGAAATAATTGTATGTGACATTAGTTTTTATTTCTGTGTAATTTTCTTAACAATGAACAAAGGTGTACCACTGTAACATTAACAGTGTTGGCCGCATTTGCCACAACATATTTGACAGGAACTACAATGCCCAGATCACCATGAGAGACATCCTCAATGCTGTATATGGACTGCTGATCATACCTGAGCCTGAAGATCCATTGGACAGGTTAGATTCAGTTCCATAAGACTGATGTTT
>JAQNCA010000020.1:10021973-10037319 GCA_029783725.1 Acanthurus tractus | reverse complement strand
AGAAGAAGAAGAAGAAGAAGAAGAACCCTCAGTGAGTATTTATGCCTCCTCCACTCAGTGCATGACCTCTGGTACCTGTGTGTGTGTGTGTGTCTCACCTTCGTTGAAGTAGCTCAGGTGTGTGTGCAGCGCCTTGTCAGCGTCTAAGAAGGCCTTCTTCAGGACCTTCTCCAGGTCCTCCTCGTCCTCCAGAGCGTCTCTGTGGGAAACATGAAGGTCGACACTGAAGCTGAGCAGCTGAGTTTGAATCTGAAAGTGAAACGGAACCGAACGCTTCGACCCGAGCGGCGTTCTCACCTGATGAACTTCTCCATGAAGGTGTAGCAGTAGTCGGCGGCGTGGGGGCCGGCGTGGCCGTCGAACACGGCGAAGTACAGCAGGTTGTCGTGGATACGGGCGATCCGGAGGCGGTCCTCGTTCTGTTTCCTGAGACCCAGAACTGACGCACTGCCGACCCGGGACAGGCTGACCTGGGGGGGGGCGAAGTCAGTTCACATGTTATTTATTCATTCATCCATCCATCCATCCATCCATCCATCCATCCCCCCCGCCCGCTGGCCTCCTCACCTGTGGGATGGGTTTTCCGTATCTGATGCTGGACGGCAGCAGGATCGGTTCTTCTATCCTGTTGTCCCAGGTACCGAATGATTCCCAGGTGATCGGCTGAGCGCCGCCGTCCAGACGGACCGACCCGCTGGCCCGTCGCACGCCCACGATGCCGAGCAAGGCCCCGCCCATCTGCGGGTCAATCGTCCAATGAAAACATTCAGTCGGTCACTTTCTGAGGAGCACAGATCATCAAACAGCAGCAGTCTGAGGTTCGATTTTACAGAAAGGTGAAGACTCACCTGCCCAGAAGCTGTGAAGGTGTCCGATGAGGAGCACGCCGCGGCGAAGGTCTGTCTGCTGATGGTGGAGCGACCATGACGCAGCAGGTTGAGCAGCACGGTGGACGACATGGCTGAAGGTCTGTCACAGCTGGGGAGGAAACGCCTGAGCTGGTTTCTGAAATAAAAGGATGCAACAGAATGCTTTGAAACGCTGGTTTTTGTCAGATAAACAGGCCAAAACTCAGAGTTTCTCAACTACATTTCAGAAGCAGAACATTTGGCATATAAGCAATAATCATTATTTTAATTAAAATTTAGCATTAAGAAAAGTAAAAGGAGAATGAAACCGACATCAAGGCCAAAAACCTGAGAGAAACATTCTGTAATAAATATAAAGAGAAACAGTCGGCAACTTTCAGGAGTTCAAATCCTTTTAATCCTTATTGTATTGCATAATAATATTGCTCAACATCTCCTCCTATCTCTACTTATATGTGTGTGTGTGTGTGTGTGTGTGTGTGTGTCATCCCCTATCTATTACAAGAAGTAGACACACACACCAGTCTCTAAAAATACTGCGTGACATAGTTTGAAAGACGCAGCTTTTAAAGGAAATGCTCACAAAAATAAAATGTTTGTGTATTTTGGTGTTTTTAGGGCTCTGAAGCTTTTATTTTGAAGGAACACGATGTGGAAAATCACAGGTAGAGATATTTAGAGCAGCTCGCTCAGGTGGTGTGTGAAGTGTCAGAGTCAAAGAAGCTGGTTAAAATTACAAACACTGATCACCTGAACGACCGCTGATTTACCTGGAATCAAACTCACACACACGTCAGCAGTGTGTGTGACTTTATCAGTGTGTGTGTGTGTGTGACCTTTACAGAGCTGCATAGCTCTAAAGAACGGCGTGCACACACTGAAACACATGTGACACACTTGGTGTTGACACAACATGGTGGTGCACATGTGATTGGACACACACACACACACACACACACACACACACACACACAGGTACAACACCTAACCTTCCACTTTGTTTTCGTACGATCACCTGGAGCAGATTTTCAAATCTACGTTTTGTTGTTATTACAAATATTTTTAACACAAAAGCACCATTAAGTTGAACAAAACAAAACCCACACATAAAAGTTAATTTAGTACCAAAACGTTCTGCAGAAAAATAAACACAAGATCTCAGAATGATGGTGAAATAAATAAAATAAAATAACTAAACATCTTATATCTCAGATTTTCTTAAGTGAGAACTATTTCTTTTTTAGAGTCACATATGAAATGTTGTAGAGGTTAAGTACATTTACTCAAAGTACTGAACTTAAAATATCCTGTTTTACTCAAGTGACCACTTTTTTAAAACTTTATGGACATAAGTTAGTTTTCACTTCACTTTGTTAACCTGAAGGCTTTGTTGAGTCGTTTGTAGATAAAGTTTTTACAAACACGATCATAACACATCATTTAAAACAGGTTTCTGAATTAATTTAAACTTAAATATGTTAACTGCCTAAATATAAACTCTTTAAATCAGCTCCGCCTCAACCTTCAGTCATAAATCAGTTATCTGATGCACATATATTCATAAACCGCTCATGGGATTAATTTTTAGCAATATGGCAGCTTTTATGATCAATGTTTGAAGTTTATTTTGATGTTTTGCTGAAGTTCTTACTTGTGTTTTTTTTTTAGTTCCTGAAACTTTCACTTAATCAAGGACGTTTATTTTTCTTCTCCTCCTGACAAATAAAAACCTCATTAGAGGAGATTTAAAAAAGATTATCTCTTAGCTCCCAGGTAAGATGGCGGCCGCACAGACTCACCGGGTTCAGACTCTTTTTACCGGGATTTTTCCCGCCGGAGATGTTGCCGTGGAAACAGGTGTGGAGCTGGCCCGGGCCGTCGGCTGTCCTCGCGCTGCGGCTGTTGAACCCGGGGAGGCTCGAGGCTATTTAAACCGAACCACAGCCGTCCAATCAGAGTCCGAGAGGTCGTGACGTCAGCTCCGAGCACGGTGACGAGGGTGTGTTTGAAGGCAGATCAGAAAAACGGAAAGTGGAGCCTCTCTCTGAACTTCTGCACTTTATACACTTTATAAAATTAATTTTATGGGTAAAATAAACTCCAGTTATTTAAATGCGGATAAAGGAACATTTAAAAACACAATGTAAGTATCCTGATAAAAGAAAATGGAATGTGAGTTTGACCTGATTTCCTGTGAAGTGCATGTTTGTGCCAAAAACAAGCAGGAATTCATGAGGGTGCTGCTTTACTAAATATATTCTTAAAACTGCAGAGGCAGATTAGTGTCAGATTAGCACAGCTGAAACTGGATCACTGAACCTTTTGGCTAATCCTAATTACGACAAATTACAACAGTATTCTTTAACACTTTGGGGACAAAAATGAAAGTTCAAATAATTTGATTCTTCTTTAAGGGCCGAAACTATTCAAAATGTAAATTATACTTTACATTTGGTGACTAAATTATGTTGTTCTTAACCATGTCAAAGTGCAGATTGTTAAAAAAAGAGAAAAATGTCTATATAACATAATTTCAAACATTAAGGGGGTGAAAGTATATAAATGCAGAAGTGAAGACACATAAGTACAAATACATTCCTGCTTTAACGTTAAAACTCATTCTCACGTCATGATGTTCAAGTCGACTCGACCTGATAAAGAACGTAAATGTGAGATGTTTTCAGGCCCCTTCACCTGCTCTCTGATTGGCCGAGGTCATGTGTGAGTCATAAAACTTTTAATCTTTTGTCAAAATGATGAACTTCAAGAAGACTTTAACAAGCGACACACACACCTCAGTGAAGTGTGTGTGTGCGTGTTTCCCTCAGACTGAATAAAACATGGCGGAGACTCTGTTGTTAACAAGAGCGTGACTTTAATGTTTGTGAATAATTCAGAGCAGCGACGACACGACTCCACCGCAGGAGGAGTTATGAAAGAGGGTGGAGACGGAGGAAGAGTCGAGAGGGAAGGAAAGAGAGGTGAGGAAGGCGGGAACATGTGTGCAGATGGACGAGATGGAAACAGACAAGGAGATGGACTTCAGGTTCGGATGCTGGTCTGGTTTTCAAAATGGGACATGAACTCAAGAAGAGAGAGGAAGAGCATTGAAATATTCCTCTTGTATTCAAATAACAGGCTGCTGAAGTCAGTCTGGCACCAAATAAACCAAAAATAAAGCTTAATGAAGCAGAAAATCTGTCTGTGTCGCCCCCTGTCAGCAGAATATTGGTACTGCATCGACTAATGTGTAGTGACCTGGATGAGAAACAATAAATAAAAGACTGGAAACAGAAAAGAAGAAAGAGAAGGATTGGAAGAGCTGAGTTAGTGAGAAATAAAGTGACTTCCTCTGAGAATTTTTTTTAGGAAACAATTAAAATATTTCCCTCTCTTTCACTTACACACACACACACACACACTTGCGGTTTCATGAGTGCTTGAGTGGTTTGTGCTGCATTTCAAAAAAGGAGGAAGTGGATGAAATATTTACCACCAGCGAGGAGCAGAGAGCTGCTGTCCTCTTCGCTACGCTTCAAATACTGGAAGTCGACTGCACAGAAACTGAAGTCTCACAATGGTGAAATGCCAACGTGAAAAACCCTCTGAATACAATGGATTTGTACTTTTTTTAAACTGGTATTGATACTTCCTCATAAGGAACGGCACGAGCAGGAAACTGTTAGTGAAGGAAGTGACAGAAGTGAAAACAGCCGCGGTGCTGATGTCAGTAACATGAGTGCATAAGAATCAGTTTTGGTTATTTCGGTGTTCAGGCGGCAGGATTTATCGCCTCACATGAGTATTTCAACATGAAAACCAAAACAAAACAATGATGCTAAAGTATAAAAACAAAGATCAGCTTCATTCTGCAAAAGATCAAAAGTCTCCTGAGAAATCCCGATGTGTCTGCATGCGTTTTATTAAAATTCCTTCTCTTGCTAATGTTTCTTTATTTAATACTTGATCATTTAAACAGAATAGAAATCTAATCCCTGTGCACGCTAAACAAACAAGCAAACGATAAGTCAAGCTAGCTGTTGTGTCTTGTGTTCATGCTAAGCTAGTTCCCTGTTGAACTCTATGTGATGTTGATGTAAAGATCCAGTGGAAATCAGCCTGTTTCATCTGATGTGAGCAGGGTTTTGGTTTTCTGGACTAGTCCGACACAGCAGGCGCCTTCCTGCAGCATCCCAGGATCCCTCCCCTCCTCTTCCTCCTCTTCTTCATGCGATACCCTCTCAGGCTGCCGCTGGAGCAAATGGACTTCCTCAGAGTGTTGATGTGCTTCTCCTGCTCCCGGATCTTTGTCTCCAGGTGGGACTGGATCGCCGTTCCCAGGCTCTCCAGGTCCACCGAGGCACCGTAAACCTCCCACGTCATCCCGTGTTTGTCCCACGCCACCTCCTGTGGCTTCTCCATCTCCTCCTTGTCCTCCTCCTTCTTCTTGTCTCTCTCCTTTGTGTCGTCATCCTCTTTCTCCTCCGTCTCCTCTGAGATGCTTTCAACGCTAACGTCTCTGTCCTGGTTTCGTCCGAGTTGTAGTCCGGACATGAGGGCGGGACTCTGCGTGAAGCTGTACGTTCTCAGGCAGGCAGGAAGTGAACTGGCCTTGTCCGTCACAGCAGAGGGACGCACCGACTGGCTCACCATCTCGATGTCGATCTTGCAGACGTGTTGGAGAGGCGACGGGACGGAGCACAATGAAGGAACCATCGGCGAGGTCAAACCGTCTGACTGACAGCTGGAAGAGCCAATCAGAGAGCACTCAGCCACCCCCACCTGGACGCCCACCTCTCTCCTGTCCAGCCTCTGCAGCATCTCACCGGGGTCGGTCATGGTTGCTGTCTCCCTCACTGTCCTGGAGCTCGGTGGACTTGTGGGAAGCTGAACAAGAGGATGGAGGAGAGATGAGGGAGGAAGAGAAGAACTCTGCAGACAATCGTCCAGTTTGCCATCGTCCTGCTTCTTCTTCTCCTCCTTCTTGCTCCCCTCACCCATCACCCAGGATGATGGGATGCTGCTACCTGCGGTGGTGGCATTTGCTTCCCTCAGGTGACTTGGTTTGCTCAGCAGGATGCCTGGCGACCCCCCTGCATCGTCTGCCACATCTACCCCTCGCACGGCCCCCTGGGATGCCACCGGTCCTCCTACAGCTGTCTCCTTGCTTTCAGGCTGAGTTAAATGTTCCTCCTTGTCAGCAGCACCTGTTTTTGCCGATACCTCAGCGATAGAATCAAAGGTGAGACCTCGAGTGAGACCAGTATCACTCAGTTTCACGCTGGGATCAGATCCAGCTGCTGCAGGCTCTCTTGAGGTTTCCCCCTTCGTGGTCAAAGCAACAGATCTGGTTTTGGGGCTGGAGGTGGCCACAGGGGCTAACAGGCCCGAACCTGCAGACAGGAAACAGAGTCAGACTCAGTTTTTCTGCTTAATGTGCATTTTATTATTTTTTTCTCTGAATAACTTTTGATGTTTTTAACTGAGAGAAACCTGATTTGGCCTGTGATTTGTGATATTAAAGCTGGTTTGTGCTCAATATATTTTATTAACCCCTCTTTGTTGGCTTTTCTCATATTTTCTCAACATAAAGATGCCCCCCCTCCGCCAAAAAACAAACAAACAAAAATGTATTATGCTGAAGCATTTAAGTATAAGATAAACAATATATTTTTAATTAAAGGACTTGAGCAGTTCATGTATTTGATTATTATCATTATTGTTTTTTAGTCATTTCACAAAAAGGTGGGAGACGTGAGAGACAGATTGAAAAAGACTATTTGAAATGAATGAGTGAATGAAAAAGACAATCAGAGCAGAAGAGACAAAGCTGACCTGACTTTGCTTTCATAATTTAACTGTAAAATAAATCATTTATGTTTATGTTTCATTATGTTATGAGATTTCAGTCCGTCTGTGGACACTATTGCAAAAACCTCAAATGACTTTGAAACTTTGGTGATGTTATTTTTGTCACCATCTTGTCATAACAGTGGTGTCTTTATCAATTTACTGTGAATTAGCTCATCTCGATTCTGGATCACTGTAATCGCCTGTTAGACTCTGTGAATGTAATTACCTGGAGCAGAACCAGAACTCCTCGGGACCCCCTTCTTAGGTTCAGCTGGACCAGAACTGAGGCTTTTACCAGGACCCAACCCAGGAATCCTGCTCGCTGAACTTGGTCTGGAATGAATCTTAGAAGAATCGAAACCAGCTTTAGGATCTGGACTTGGTTTAGCACCGGCGCTTGTGTTCTTAAGGTCGTCCTCTCTGGTTCCCAGCAAATTAGTTCTAGGGGAAGATGATGAGATGGATCCAACAAGACCTGCTGTAGAGCCAGAGGTCACCGGAGACAGTTTAGAGGTTGAATGGGTCAGACCAGGTTCAGAACTGGTAAGGACATCAGAATTACAGCTGAGACTGAACTTGGAATCTGGCTTAAAAATTGGATTGGTTTTGGGATTTAAACTGACTTTAAATTCAGAAACAGTCTGAGTTTTAGAATCCAAGACATCCCTTGACTCCTTCTCCAATTTAGAAGCAACCACTGTCTTTGAGTCCAGACCAGTTCTGATACCTTTGATTTCCTTTCCAGTTTTAGTATCAAGCCGATCTCTGGGAGCCATCCCGGATTTACTGGTTTTGGAATTGTCCTTTGATTCCTGAGTGGTTTTGCCAGACGAATTGTTCTTAGAATCCGGAATATCCTCCAAACCTGTTGAAGTTTGAGAGTTCGTACCAGCTTGGGATTCAGGGATGACGGTTGAAGGCAAACTGTCCTTAGCTGCCATTGTGGTTTTGCGATTTGAAATGGATTTAGGACTTATTTTGGAACCAGAACCCACACCTGACTCCTTAACATCAAGATTGTCCTTGGACCCTGATGCATTCCTGTTTCTGGTCCCAGAAGCTTTACTCTGTGTAGAAGGTTTGGGACTTAAACTGGGTTGAGGAGCCTGGTTATTGAGAAAGGCAGTTTCAGCCCTCTGATTCAGGGTCTCAGAACTGGGAGTTCTTGAGTTACTTCTGGTCTCCTCATTCGACTTGGTGCTTGTTGGGTCTGATCTGTGGATTTTTGCTGCCACTGTTCGGGATTGATTGCCCAGTTTTGGACTAATAATGTTTGAATCCCCTTTCTGATTGTGGGCTCTGGGGCTTACAGGGACGTCAAGCGTTTTTGGTGACAGAGTCTCTTTTCCACCATCTTCTTTCTTGTTTGTTTGCATTTTTAGGCCGACTGTTAACTTGTTTGCAGCCGTTGTGGTTGGTTCAGTTGTCAGTGTGGTTTGAGGTTTGGGGTTTGAGATGCTCACAGTTTCCTTCCTCAATACTTGTGCTTTGGACTTCTCAGTTGTTCTGGGGCTGCTGGCGACCGTTGTTTGCTCCACCCGATGGGGCTTTGGGCTTGTTGCCGTGCTGCCGTGTGTGTGTGTCTTGGGGCTGAGTGCAGGAGTGTGTTTGGGGTTCGGTGACGTCAGCCTTTGTTCACCTCTGCTGCTTCCTGGCCGCTCGGCTGTTGGTGAGCGAGACAAAGCTGGAATTTTGCTTTTTTGCCTCGTTGGATCGTCTCTCTCCCCCGATGACATCACAGAGCTTGAATGGGTGCTTGCTAACAAGCCAGTTTCCGTGGTTACCACTACTTTTGCTCCAGGTTTCCGACATCCTTTATTCCCATTACCTGGTCTGTTCCCTCCATGCAGCTTTGGGGTCTCAGCCACGCGGGGATTTCTTGGTGAAGCCAGATTGAGGTTGAGGTTGAAGTTAGGCTCCGCCCCCCAGCTGGCACTGGGAACTGTGTTACTGGAAAAATCTGCAAGTCCCGCCTCTCCTGTAATTGGGATTTCTGATTGGATGACATCCTTCCTGCGCTTAGAAACATTTGGGGATGTTTGCATCATGAAAGCATCAAAATTTGGTTTGAAGTGTTTGGTAACTGAAGGACCTGAGAAAAAAAGAATTGATACAAATCGAATATGATTACTGAACCAAAAACTACTCATCAAAACAGAAACTGAAGACTTTATATAATTTAATTTTAAATAATTGCATACTTTTATGTACAAAATGTATCCACAGGCATCTATCCAACTGTCATAACAACACTGATATTCAATACTGCAAATACTAAACGATAATTCTGCAAATAATAATACTTTTTCAGGCTCCTAAATATCTATAATTTGAAAATTCTATCTTTTCAATATCTATTTTCTGTCAAACAGCGGCCCCTCTCTGGATCAGAATATGCTTGTTTGTTTCCCCCTGCTGTCTTTGACACCTTCATAAAGAGATCTGCAAATCGTCTCCAGTGTTTTATAATTTCATGTCTAAATGAAGATTTTACACATGACAGATTACTGCACACTGCACAGTTGTGACGTCTTATGAGACAAAACGTAATTTTGAGGTACAGAAATAAATTTGACTTGACTTAGTGAACAAATCAGTTTATAAAAATCTTTAAAACTTAACATAAGTTGATGTTCACTTGCTGTAAATCTTTCTGTTGGAGCTTTTTCAGAAACACAGCCACCGATCATCACAAACCCACTGGGTCGCTAAAGGATGTTTTTGTGGTTGAATATGAGATGAAAGAGCATCAAGAATAACACACAATCACAAAACCGATAACGAAATGTTATAGAACTAATAGAATGTAATGTTGAAAATCTCCTATCAAAAACACAGGAACTTCTTTATGGAAAAATGGCAGACAGGTCAATGAAGTTAATTCACAGCTGATCTCCGTTCTCTGCGTACCTGTTCAGGACCCATGAACTCCAGCTGGTCAGCAGAGGAAATGTTCACGATAAAAATCCCATCTTGGCGTCTGATGTTCGTTCTCCTCGTCACAGAGTAAAAGCTTCAGCTGCTCCCTCACTTGCACCTCCTCCGAGCTCTATTCCAGGATGCATCTATGAATAAATAAAAGAAGGATGGAGAGAGGGAGGAGACCGGCGTCATCATGGTTTCTCTCCTCCTTTTCCATCCTCTTCTCCTCGGCTGTTTTGCTTGTTTTTCCTCTTTCTTCTCCTGCTTAAATCTTTAATCTCACTGTCTTCCTGTTCATCTTCCTCCCTGCATTTTAAACCTCCATCTCCTTTTAACTTGTGATCTCCCTCTCTCCTCTCCCGAGTCCTTCACCCTCTCTTTTTACAAAAAAAGGAAAAAAAGGGGCATTTTAAATTAAATAACTTTCCCATGTTAAAAAATTGTGACTCTTATGAAATGGGTTTCTTGTAAGACCTCAAACTAAAGGATCTGATGAACTTCCTGAACCGCATTATTCTATTTGAGACTTTTATTGCCATCCGTCCTTGCACAGTGCCATGCAGGGTAAACAGCATTGTGTGTCCTGAAACAAAGCAAAACAAACAAAACAAAACAAAAAGAGGCAGAAAACCTAAAAGTTGAGAAACAAGACCAGTAAGTTTTTTTCGCTCTCAGAGTTTGGGAGAGAACTCGTTCATCATTGTTGACGATGCAGCTTTGGGGGCTCAGTTCCTCTTTTTGTGTTTCCTCAAAACTCAAGAGACACACACATTTGCATCACTTTTTACTTCTCAGCATTCGTCAGTATCTGGTGTTGGGTTTTGAGGATTTCGTTTTGTCTGACTTTTTATTTTAAAGCCAATTAAACTTGGATGAGAAAAAGGCTGTGGACGAGGCCGGTAAGTTTGTCTGCATGAAACCAAATCTCGTTTGGAGTCTCAGAGAAACATACTGAACATACTTCAGGAAGAATCAGTTGGCTTCCGGCCGTGAAGGTCAGATTGTCTGTGCAGTTCAATTTAAATAACCTTTACCATGTAAGCTAATATTTCCATGTCAGTCATATATGTGACTTGCTCTTTTCCTGCTTGCTTTTCATTAGTTTTATCAAAGCTGTTTTGTTTAAAATTTTGGGATATTTCACTTCATCACTAACCGATCAGCCTTCAGATAATCAAAAATTATCATGTTATTAGCACGGCTAACAATGTAGTGTAACATGAAAATTTTATTTCTCATGTTCTTCTTTAATCTTCTCAGATGTCAAGTGTCAAATGGAAATATTGTTCACCTCGAAGTTACTAAAAGAAAGTGACAAAGCAGCGCAGCGCTCAAAGGTCAACATGCAAACTAAAGGAAGTTGGACACTGATTGTTCTTTCTCTTCTGTCTTTCTTTCTGGGTCAGAATCCTTTACTTGCCTTTTCACTGAAAAGCTGCATGATATTGTACTCTGAAAACGCTGATAGCCTGTGGGTCACATGCAGTAAGCGCGACCTCACTGCTGTTCCAGATGACATTCCCAGACATGTAACATCGCTAGATCTCAGCTCAAATAACCTCGTAAAGATCAACAGGACGGATTTGAAATGTTTATCAAGGCTCAGCTTTTTAGGACTTCAAATTAATGCCATTTCACACATTGATGATGGAGCTTTTGCAGACCTGATCCAGTTAAGGACCCTAACCATGGATGACAATCAGCTCACAAACCTGACAAACGACCTGTTTCAAGGACTGTCCAAATTAGAAATACTATCTTTGACCAGCAACCATCTTTCCTATATCTCCCCTTTAGCCTTTCGATCCCTGGTTAGCTTAAAGATGGTCTATCTGGGTGCTAATCATTTACGTAAAATGACAGACATTGCTCCAGTTTTAAAAGTACCAACTATAAATAGTTTGTTTCTCGGTTATAACCGGTTCAGCTCTTTCCAGTCAGTTGATTTGCCTCTTAACGTCTCGAACCTCAAGTTACTGCAGCTGGATATGAACCCACTGAGAAAATTCAGTATCACAGAAGACATCTTTCCACATCTGCAAGATCTCAGCTTTAACAAATGTAGCTATGACTTCGAGTGGGATGTAGCCAACAAGACCTTTCTGAGGAGCGTAACGAGTCTGTCCTTCAGTGGGACCTACGTTAGCTTTGAGACGTACAGAGCTGTGCTGCAGACTGCTGACTCACTTAGCAAACTTACATTATATTTCATTGACAAACAAATGATGAGAAGTCTCATTGATGTCGCCTGCCAAATTCCTTCTCTACGAACTCTTGATGCAACAGTTAGCCAAATTGGCACTATAGACGATAACCTGCTGTTGCCTTGCTCTCGACTCACTGAGCTCTTTTTATCTAATAATGACCTGTCCGAGCTGTCCAAGCATTCACTCAGATCAATGACGCACCTCAGGAATCTGAATTTGCACAAAAACTATTTGTCTAAACTGCCAGTTGCTCTTAGAGGACTTTCCACACTGGAAACCTTGGATCTGAGCTCCAACTTCATCAGTGAGCTGGACTGTCTCGTCTTCAAGGATCTGAGAAGATTAACAGAACTCAATCTCAACCACAATCACATTTCAAAACTTCAGAGATGTATTTTTCAAAGCCTGAACAATTTGACAGTCCTTAACATTGGGGAAAATTATATTTTTACTTTTGACAATGCCTTCAAAGCTAATTTGCATAGACTAGAGTCTTTGAGTTTGCACAATAATGGTCTACAGCATCTCATGCGAGGAGATTTTAGGAAACTGTCTTCCCTTAAGGTTTTGGATTTAGAATCAGACACATATTACATTGTGGATAACAGGGCTTTTGAAGGACTTGATAATCTCCAAACTCTTAGTCTTTCCCTTGACAATTGTAAAAAGGAGTTTTTCAGAGGACTGCCAGAATTAGAACTTCTGACAGTACATCTAACATTTAACTGGAAGCAGAAGAGTTCTCAACAAAATGATGAGCCACCTTTCTCAGATTTACCCAACTTGAAGAAGCTTTTGGTCAAAGTTTATGACATGTGGCCTATGGATATTCCACCAGATTTTCTCAGAGGTCTGAATTCTTTAGAGACCTTTATGAGTCAGAAGTTCTTCACTAAGTCGTTGCACCCAGACACATTTAAACACACTCCAAAACTGAAGAGCCTTCAGATAATCTACGGTGAGCTGTCATATTTAGCCCCTGAACTTTTCTGGCCAATCCCAAACCTGCAGGCACTCGATCTCTCCTACAATAAATTCAGGTGTTTGGATTTCCTCACCAGGGCCAGCCTGCCAGCCCTCAGCTGGCTGAAACTCAGCGACAACATGCTGTCGCTCCTCAATGAGACAGTTTTCCGATCCCTTCCTGCCTTGACATATCTGGACCTTTCTGGCAACCCTTTAACATGTGAATGCTCCAATTCCCAGTTTTACCAGTGGATGCAGAGCGACAACCATACACAGGTTGTTAACGGTTATCAGTACATTTGTGCCTTTCCTGTCAGTCAACAGGGAGCCAAGTTCTTGGACTTTGACATCAGCTCCTGCTGGATAGATGCCGGCTTCCTCTGCTTCATTTCCACTGCTTCTCTCATAGTGCTCACCCTTCTTTCTTCCTTCATCTACCACTTCCTGAGGTGGCATCTGGCCTATGCATACTACCTATTCTTGGCCTTCCTCTATGATAAAAGTAGAAGAAAGAAGAGTGCCTCCTACCAGTATGATGCTTTTGTCTCCTACAATACTCACGATGAGGCCTGGGTCTACCAAGAAATGCTTCCAGTCCTGGAAGGAGAGCAACACTGGAGACTCTGTCTGCATCACAGAGACTTTGAACCAGGTACAGACGCCGTCTGTTTGGTAGAAACTCTCTCCTTATCTGTCATGACACTGGTCTTGGTAATGATGTCTTTGCTTCCTCTTGCAACAAGTTCTGCTATCTATTCTTATTCCCCTCAGAGCTGCTTGAAAACTTTGACCTATCTTCTGTATATTTTTAAAATACTTTGATTCAGTGAGTATTTCACATCCCCTTTGGAGTTTATGTGAATCAACCAGTCTAATGAGTAGAGTGAGATGTTCAGCTAACACTTTTTTTGGGAGTTTGTGCTGTCAGCAAACTTTAGAACGTTAACAGCATTTTTTTTGTTCACAGTTTAAAAAAACATGCTCAGATGACAAACAAAACTGGGGAATCATTTTTTCTTGAAACAAGAACAGTGGATTTTGTCCTCCATCACTGGAAGAACAGCATGAGCAATAGGAAAAAGATATTTTGAGTTTTTGTGTTAGATACAGGAAAGAGTATAACAAACAAAGCCAGTTTAAATAGTCATGTGGACACCTGACTTTTGTTATGACATACCTGAGAAAGGGTGCATCCAAATATAAGAGCTGGACAGCTGGTAGTAACAAATGCCTTCTTCAGAGGACTCAAACCTGCAAGCAAGACAATGTGTCCCCCCAAAAACTAAACTAATGGAGAATTAAAGGGTTTCACTAAAATTTGGTCATTTTAATTTTTCAAATCAAGTTTTCCTAAACACGATTAGGACATTTTTAATTTTAAGAACACTGGTCAAGTAGCTTTCTTGTTTAAAAAGAGGCTGTTGTTTTTACAGGTAAACCCATCGTAGAGAACATCACAGATGCCATCTATGGCAGCAGGAAGACCATCTGTGTGATCAGCCGACACTACCTGCAGAGTGAGTGGTGCTCCAAAGAGATCCAGATGGCCAGGTGAGGGCGCTGTCTGTCTGTCTGTATGTTTGGTGCTGGTATCTGACTTGTTCCCACACTGACTCGAGCCTCCATCCTGTGATCGGTGTCTGCAGCTTCCGTCTGTTTGATGAGCAGGAGGATGTGTTGATCCTGCTGTTCATGGAGGACATCCCAGCACGAACGCTGTCTCCGTACCATCGGATAAGGAGTCTGGTGAAGAGACGCTCGTACCTCAGCTGGCCACAAGCTGCTCATCACACCGGGGTCTTCTGGCAGAACATCTGTCGGGCTCTGGAGACGGCTGAAGGTCCCACTGAGCGCACACCTCTCCTCCATGGAATGAATTGACCAAATGAAAATGGTAATATTTATTGAGAAATTACACTTCTTCCTGTCTCCCTCTTCCTGCCAAAACAAGGAAGAGATAAATCTCACTGCATGTTTAAATTTTTTTATTTTCCAGAGACAGCGAAGTGAATCATAGAACAAGTACTTTTCTGCATCATTGAGGACACAAAGTTGTACTAAAGAAAAAGGAGATGCTGGTGCATTGCTTTATTTTTCTATTTCTGAAGCCAAACATAAAAATATAACTATAATAAGGCAACGATACAATCTTTAATTTTTATTTGTTGAATATTTGATTACTTTGTTGTTAAGGAAGTATTTAAGTATTTTTACGGCATATTGTGCAGATTAACACGGACAGATGACTAATATTGTTATTTTCATTCAAATGCAATATTAACTGTAAAACACATGATTTCAATGTGTACAAAATAAATGTATTTAAGACACATGTTTGTTAAACTGAATGACATTAAGTCTCATTTATTCACAGCAGCACAGTGCTGCCGGTTACCTGGATACTCAATCTGTCACTGCCACCTGAGGGCTGTGTGTGTGTGTTTGAGTGTGAGAGTGTGTGTGTGTGTGTGTGTGTGTGTGTGTGTGTGTGTGTGTGTGTGAGTGTGAGTGTGTGTGTGTGTGTGTGTG
>JAQNCA010000020.1:9803310-9816539 GCA_029783725.1 Acanthurus tractus | reverse complement strand
GCGCGGCGGCCTGGTTCCGTTCAGGAGCTCAGAAAGAGTCCTTATCCTGCTACAGAGACATGAAGACTCCGTTCAAACCTCAGTTCTGCACTTCAGATTTATTTTTACAGTGAAAAACTTTGACTGACTGCGCTTACATCTTTTACTTGGTACAAACAGACCAAACTGAGAACAAATACACTACGAGAGCTCTGAATGAGGAGAAAACTCCCTTAAACTGTTAGATTAAACTGCATAACGGCATGAATTTAGAGGCAGAATTTTCCTGCTCTAGTTTTTAGAGGTGGATTTTTACTTTAACTACTCATCTCATTTTCATGATGGATTAATTTTCTGATCCGTCACTCCATTAATTAGTTCATTGTTTGGTAGTAATACTCAAAAAGCTCACAATTAAATTGCTGTTAAATGGTTTTTTAATCACTTAATTGGCCAAATTGTTTCTTCAGTATTTGCATTCACTGTTCTGTGGTGTAATATAGAACAAAACATGTTCTTTAAACTTGAAATTTGTTTTGTTGATTAAATCATTATCATTTAATACCTATGAAGATAATGTAGTGAAGTAAAAGATACAATATTTCCATCTGAAATATAGGAAATGAAGAAAGCAACATAAAAAAGAAAGACATAAGAAAAGTACAAGTACACTGCTTAGTCCTAGACCGAGTGCATTACGTTAACACTGTCCTCCATATATCTGATGTTATAAAATGTGACAACATTTTGTAATTTACAACCTGATGTCTGATCCTTAAAACAAGTCTTAAAAAGAAATATGAACAAACACTGAAACATATAAGTGTGAAAGATAAGAAAATGATAAAGAGATGAAACAGAGCACCACATCAGCATTAATGTGAATACAACAACATGATGAACTGTGTGTTAAAACACGGTACATAAGCATAAATTAAAGACGACCTGTTTACACATAACAAAGTTTCATTTCATACATAAACACACGTTTTTCTCCCAGATGTTGGAGCGAAACGTTTCAATCTCAGCTCAGCCGGGATGGAAACTCTGGTTGCTGTGGTGAAAGAGTTTCTGTTCTTCAAAGAGTCGCAGCGTTTCCAATAAAGGTTGGCGTTCAGGGTGGAAATCAGCACACAGCCTGTTTCCTGTCTGTTACATGTTCACACAGCGTCTGCATGTCATTTGCTGTGAAATGAGGCGCTTTGGATTTGGCCCGTTTGTTCTTCTTGATCAAATTAGCTTCAAGTATAATTTGTCCGACCAGCAGCTCTTTTGAAGAGAAAAGTGAGAATTAAACACAATGCCACTGGAAACTAATAACGTGAGTGTGTCTGACACGCTGACAAGAAGTCGTTAAGAAGAAGTTTCAAATTAAAAGTTTTTACAAGTGCAATACATCTGTTTCATCTCTGCAGCAAATTTAGGACAAAGTAAAACTAAAAACATGTCACACAGGCTGTGATTTGCAGTTTAAATCACTTCAATGTTTAAACGTCGTCTATTAGAAACAAAGGAGGAGCAGAAGACTCTGAAATGATGTAAACAATGCAGCCGTTTTCATGTCTCGCTTCAGATTTAGATTTGGATTTTACATTAGATTAACTCTGTGCTGATGATGCCTTGCTCAGGGGCTCTGAGATGTGTGAGTGTGTGTGTGTGTGTGTGTGTGTGACATTCTTTTATCTGCCTGCATGGTTCAAGTCACGTAGAGCCTTCATCTGTTTATCTCTAGTTAACAGTAACAAACAAACAACTCACACACACACACACACACACACACACACACACACACACTGACGGCACATTTATGTCCGCTGACACTCAGTGACGAAGATAAGAGGAACCAAAATACAAACTGAGCGCTGGCGTGGAGTTCATGTTAACTGTCTGAGGTTCGATCGATTAAAGCCGAGCTCAGGGGTCAAAGGTCACAGAGGCTTCTGCTCTTTCTCAGGACAGACTCTTAGTCACACTGCAAAAAAACAGTGAAACATCTCAGGAGTACGAGGGCGAATAAGTTCATCTTTACTGATCCGGTTCAGTGGTTTGTGTTCGGGTGCAGAAAGCAGCTGTTTCCAGCTGTTTGCTAAATGACCCACATCAAACGGCTGCAGGACACAGTTAGCAGCTAGCTGGCTAACAACGTGAAGTGTTTAGCTGCTAAATAGCAACACGTGTCTATAAGATGTTGATGAGAACAAAACTCAGTTAGAGGAATCATAAAAAATAGAGCCAACATTCACCACAGGAGCACAAACACAACTCGGAATAGATGAAACTGTTGTTTCACGCAAAAAAAACGGTTGCTTGCGAACAATCGTGGTCTATAATTAAAAGCTACTTTTACTTTTGACAGTCATGGGATTTTATGGGGTAAAGTTAAAACCTCAGACCTACTTTAACAATAAAATAAGTGCAAAAAAAGTACAAAAATCACTCTGCATTAACAGACATTTGGGTTGTAGAGCTAAAATTTGCTAAAATAGCCTACAACTTTCAAAAAAATACAAAAAATTATTAAAAATCACGAATTACGACAATGTTAAAATAGCAAAATAATAACACTTTTTGAGTGCGTGGAAAACGCTTTCAAACGTTGTGAAAACCTTCACTGCATGAGTTTGATTTTTTGTTTTCTTTTTCAAAAGTAAAATCTGTCTCTAATGGCTGAGGCGTTGGTCTAACAACCTGTGAATTTTGTTTAAATCAAAAATAAAGACAGAGAGATGGATTCAGTGAGCTCTGACGGAGATTTGGTTGTCTAATAAACCGAGTCTGGCCTCATGTCGCGTTCAAACACGGCTGTAAAAGTCAAATTTAAGTAATAAATTTTACTGCTTCAGTTTCCACAAAATTGTTTCATAAACAAACTCTTAAGTGGTAAAAGTTCAGAGTCCGAGAATTTATGAGATGTTCCACTGTAACCGAGAGAAAGAGGAGAGAGGGGGAGGAGAGAGGGGGAGGAGGGAGGAGAGAGACCGTAAAGAGGAGGTGAGGGGGCGTGCGAGCATTCATGGCAATCAGAGAGAGAGAGAGAGTTTAAACTGTGATCTGTCAGTTGGACTTCATCAGTTTTGTCTTAAACAAGCAAAGAAAACTCTTCTCCTCTCGTTCAGTGAAAAACCACAAACAGGTGAGTTTGCTTTTTCAGATGCAACTTTAATTTTTAAAATGATCAGAGACAATTAAACAGATAGTTTGAGCCGATGTTGTTGCAGAATTCATGTGTGAAAAGCTGAATGTTTGTTTTTAAGGTCTGTTGTTGGACAGTGAAGACAATATTTGAGTTTGTGTTTCAGTTTTTGCACAAAACTAAATTAAAACTCATTCATATGTTTAGAAAATGGTTGTATTAGTTGAACCTGAGATTCAGATAAGTGCCTGCTTTGTTCTCATCTTGCTTTTGCAGATTTTCGCACACTTTGACTCCAAACCTCAGAATCTGTTGAACCTCTAAAACTTCTGGATCCTGGAGGTTCAAGAAGGAGATCTGACATCAGAAAAGGTTTTTGACCTGATTCCTAAATATTGAATCAGTCTCTAGAAATTGACCTGAAGTCGCGGCAGGTTTTGGAAACATTTCCCACAGTTTGCTTCAGATTCACGGTGAGTTCAGGAGCTGGATCGAGAGCCAGCAGGCTTCAGATGAGAACGGGTTCTGGGATCAAAGCCTTTTCCAGAATGGGACCAAGATCTCGCTCCAGACTTTCCTCCATGACTGAGTTATTTGCGACGCTGCTGTTTGTCTGGTTTTGGCTGCTTGTCGGTGCAGGTGACGGCTACAGAAACGTCTCCTCACAGATGTCAGATCTTATGAACTCCTCTCATTTTTATGACACCGACGTTCCTCGAGAACCAGGGATGGAACATCTCATCCAGGCTCCGGACACGAAGCGGCATCTGGTGCAAAAGACTGTGACTGAGAAACCAGAACAAGACAGAAACTCTCCTGCTCGTCACCCGTCACGGTCCAACTCCTCTGATGGAAAGCCTCCCAAGTGCCTGCAGGGCCCGTCCATAAACAAAACCTTCAAGTACGTCAACACGGTGCTGTCCTGCGTCATTTTTGTGGTGGGGATCGTTGGAAATGCCACCCTGCTCAGGATTATCTACCAAAATAAAAGCATGAGGAATGGACCCAACGCTCTGATAGCCAGTCTGGCACTTGGAGACCTGATCTACATCGTCATCGACATGCCGATCCAGGTCTACAAGGTACAGAGCTTTGGTTTATCCCGACTAGTGCACGATTATGTGTTTAAGTATTTACAATCAATAATTTGTGTCGTCGTTGGCTTCTTACGTGTTTATTCCCCGATCAATGATCCGCAGATCAAAGTATAAAATAAGACCTCTGAGAGTTTCCAGCTTTGGCTTCGTTTCCTCTGAAAAAACTGCTGATTCCAGATTTTTTTTTTTGCTCTGCTTGGCTGTAGTTCACAAGAGCAGAAATGCATTGTGGGTACGAAGCAACTTCCCATGCTTGCAGTGTGTGCTGTGTGTCTCAGTCAGGATGCTGAGTGTTACACTGATAAATGCAACTAAAATATCCCTCTGACGTTAACAGCACACACACATCCACAGACTGTCCATGATGTCAGCTGACGTGTGTGTGTGTGTGTGTGTGTGTGTGTGTGTGTGTGTGTGTGCAGCTCCTGGCGATGCAGTTCCCGTTTGCAGACAGTTTGCTCGGCGTGTTTCTCTGTAAGCTGTTTCCCTTCCTGCAGAAAGCTTCAGTCGGCGTCACCGTCCTCAACCTGTGTGCCCTCAGTGTGGACAGGTGACACACACACACACACACACACACACACACACGCACACACACACACACACACGCACACTAAGCTAAGCTGACGTGCTAACTATTTTTCTTATGCAGATATATATCAGTCTTCTCAGCAAACTCTCAGCAATAAATCAAATATATCTACTTTCTTTATTGCAATTTGTTAATATTTTCTAATATTAACAATATATTATTTAATATTTTGTGATTTTCTCTGATCAGTTAATGTTTTATTACTGTGATTTCTTTTGTTCTAGCTTGCCAGATTTTGTATTTATTTAAAAAATCTCCAGTTAGGGAACATTTTTGTTGCATTGCAAGTTTTGTCTTCGCTTATTCGAATTTCTTTAGTCGAGTTCGGGGGCGACTTCTGTCATAAAGTTATCTTAAGTTTATGGAGAATACATGTGTGAAATGAAAAAAGAAATTAAAATAATTAGCTTATTTGAAGCTTAAGTTTAAAAAAACACAGTCACTTCTCAGCTGAAACAAGGTGAGTGAAATCGTTGACATGTGACTGACTCGTGCTCAGGTATCGGGCCGTGGCGTCCTGGTCCCGTGTGCAGGGCACAGGCGTTCCCATGGGAACCGCCGTGGTGATCGTGGTGATCTGGCTGCTGTCCTTGGTGCTGGCCGTGCCGGAGGCCGTCTTCTTCGACATGGTCAACTACAACCACACCAACACCAACAGCAGCATGTTGACCTGCATGTTGCAGCCGAGGACGCCGCTCATGGCTGTGAGTGTCAGCACGTGTCTGCATGTGAGGAGAGTGTGTGTGGTCCTGAGTGTGTTGACGGCTTCTGTAAACCTTCACGTGCTCTTCAAAACACTCCTACGGGAAAAATGTCCGATGTGAAGAAGCAGGATTATCAAAAGGTGCTGGGAAATGTTTCACTTCCAGGGTCAGAAAGTTTGTCAACGACATGAATTTAAACAATCAGTTCCCATAAAACGTTGATGCAACAGGTCAGTGTGTGTGTGTGTGTGTGAATGTGTGTTTTTCTGTGTGTGTGTGTGTGTGTGTGTGAAGGTCTCTGTGGGAACAAATAAATGGACTCTGCAGTTGTTGTGTTTCAGGGCGAGGTCTCTTTAGCTCGGATAGTTTAGAACATCGTTTCCTGTTTGTATTTGAGATGCTGACAGAACTCAGTCTGTGCAGGCTGAACTGAACCAGGATCAGCTGACGGTCTCTGCACAGGCTGTTTCCTTTTGAATCATTTTAAACAGTCATCAAGTGACATTCTAGTGATCTAAAAAGTTATTATAAATTCAAATTAAAATCTTAGAGTTGCAGGAGTGTTGAGTCTACGTACAAGCGGGTCGTTTCAGACAAAGACTGACATTATGGAGTTCAGGAGTATCATGTTCCGGTTTGTTCCACAGGTTCTAGGAGGTTATGTGGTTTATTAAACCGTATGAGGGATCCAAAGTTTTTCAGGGCTGTAGAAAGTTTATGAGGGTTTTGGTGAGTTTTGTTCGGTGGACGCTGAAAAATAAAATCAAATAAAAAACGTGATAGTTTTAGAATAGAATAGAATATTTGATGGCACTAGAACCGTCATTGGCAGCTCCTGAAAAATCCACCCTAACACGCCATTTAGTAAGCTAGCGGAGTCTGAGACAGCGTGTTTAGTTTGTGCAAAACTTTGTTTTTTAGCAGGAAAGTAAAGAATCTTTAACCCCTGAGAAAACATGCTGAAGGTTTGTGCGCTAAAAGAGAATTTCTGCAGGTTTATGTGTTCTAAAGAGAAGCTAAAACAACACACCTGCATAGATGTAAATGATCTGAAAGTGTGTGTTTCTACGTGTTTCAGCTCTATATAAATGTAAAGGACTGGTGGCTGTTTGGCTTCTACTTCTGCTTCCCTCTGGCCTGCTCCGCTCTCTTCTACGGCCTGATGACCTTCGAGATGCTCCGACACAAGAACGGAAGTCTGAGGATCTCGCTGAGCGAACACCTCAAACAGGTAAACACCTCAAACAGGTAAACACAGAGGACGGGAGCTTTTGATGATCGGTTCCTGAAGCTGGTTTCTCTCCGCAGCGTAGAGATGTAGCTAAAGCCGTGTTCAGCCTGGTGGTGATCTTCGCTCTGTGCTGGTTTCCGCTCCACATGAGTCGCCTGTTGAAGAAAATCGTCTACAGACCAGATGACGTTCATCGCTGTGAGCTGCTGAAGTGAGTGAACGAACACAATCGCATGAAACAGTTCTGTGAAAACACCAGATGCTCAGCTGTGTGTGTGTGTGTGTGTTTCTTCTTCTGTGGTGGCAGTTTACTGTTGGTGCTCGACTACCTCGGCAAGAACATGGCGACCATCAACTCCTGCATCAATCCCATAATCCTCTTCTTCGTCTCCAAGAAGTTCAAAAACTGCTTTAAGGTAAAAAAAAATGGGTATTTTTGAACTTGGTGGTTGTTTATCGGACTTGATGGGTTTCTGCTTCTCCAGAAGTCAGTGTGACATCACGATGAGGTCACTGGGTCGTGAGACTGAGACAGAGGTCACTGGGGAAAACGGCTATAAATGTTTTGAGACTGGAAATATCTTGACGATAAAGCGGAGAAAGTCCAAACATAGAAGGGTCGTGACCTTTGATAGAAGATTTATGGGAAGTGACACGACAGTTTCCAAGAATTTAGGCTTCGTTATGACGAGTCGACCTGCAGGTAACAACGTCCTCTGTGACTGTGGCCTCAAGTTTGTACAGACAGAAATGGGTTAGTTGCATCATGGGAAATGTAGTTTAAGTTGATAATGGAGCTTAAATAACTCCAGGGACTAAACATCAGGATGTCTCCACCTCTGTTGCACCAATTTTTATCCATTATTTACAATAAAGAATTGCTGGAGTACTCCTTCAATCTAACTCTCTCTCCCTGTCTGTCTCACCCCCTGTCTCACCCCCTGTCTCCCTCTCTGCAGTCCTGTCTGTGTTGTTGCTGTTATTCTGGCTCTTTCTCCAACAGCATGCTGCTGCCTCTGAACCACGGGACGAGTCTGCAGTACAAACACACTGACCACTGAGAGAGACGGACTGGGATCTTCATCAGCCACCGAACGGAAACACTTGACTTTTGAGAGAGAAAACAACAAACCTGTGACACAACACTTAACCACTATACTGCTCCTGTAATGTGTACTTTTATCATTTTATTGTGTATTTATTGCATTAAAAAATATTATATTTTATGACAGGCTAATTGTTGTATGGGGATGTATTCACACTTCCTGGCCAAAAGTATCCGGACACAACACCTGCTGGACAGACTGAAAACAGAGCAGCAGGTTATTGTTGACGTCCGCATATTTCTGGCCACGCAGTGTCATTGTTATAATTATGTTCTTATGTAAAATATTTCATTGTAACTCTTCCTGTAAAGAAATAAAACAAGTCTGAAACATAAAAGTGCACTAGCAGCACCTAGAGGCTGAAGTTGTTATTACATCCCACTAATAACAGTGAACTCTGGTCAATATCACTTTTTATATAAAAGGGAAAGTCAGTGACCTACAAAAGTATTCATTTATCATCTGCTAACTATGAACTTCTGGGCCAAATTATGAGTCCAGCCATCAAACACATGCTGACATATTTAATGTGATAACTTTCACTGCGGTTTGGATTAGAAACAAAGTCATCGGGCTTCATCCTCTGGGCAGATTAACATTTGAACACAATTCAAATCTATGGAGAGCCAGAACAGTCACATTAGGACTCAATTTGCCTGCACAAGGCTTTTAATTTATGCTCAATAGATCACACCTGGTAAAAACTACCGCTGAAATTAATTCGACCCCTGTAGTAGCTTATAATGAACACTAGATGGCATATATGAGCCAAAATGTCACACTTTTTGACTTCCTATAGCCATCAGTTATGTCAAATTGAACCGGAGTCCTGCAGCCGCTCCGGCAACATGGCAAAATGTCTGTACTGAACTGTCAGATAAAACCAAAACAATCCGGTGAAGATGAAGACTGAATACTTTACCTTGTAATTTTGAGTATAAATGGGTAAAATCTTGGAGGATGGAGTCTGTTTTTCTGAAAATGCTGTGTCACCTTCAGGCTCTTGTGTTGACTCATTTCCTCATTTGTTTTCATTCATTGTCATAGAAAAGCTCCTCTGTTTACTGACCCGTCAGACTTGTGTTCCTGGCAGAGTTTAGACGCTTTTAAACATCATTTAGTTTGTGGGAAATAAAACAAAACAAAGACAAAATAAGCAGATTTACATACACACATATTTAAAAACATTATACAGCATAATTCAGGACGCGGTGCGGACGGAATGTGCTTTAAAATATCAGATAATTAGATTTTCTCGGCTGAAAGCGACGTTTGTGTTGTTTCCTGGGAACCACGTGACCCACGGAGGGAGATGGCTGAGATTCCTCCGCGTCACGTGGGCGCGTAAACACGGGAAACAGGAGGACGAACACGGGCGGCTGCCGCACCCGGAGGCCGACGGTCGTGTGACGGAGAGTCGGACCGTGAGTGATCGATCGGGGAGGGCGATCGGCCGCCGATCGATCGGAGGCCCGAGCGGATCGGACGGCGACAGCTGAGCGTCGGTTTGCGGTGCGCGGTCGGGCGGAGGAGGGATGCGTTGCCTGGTAACAGAAGCAGGACCGAGGAGGAAAACAGGCCAGCTGTCATCCTGAATGAGCATCTTCAGCATCTACGGTCCAAATATCCTCTGTCATCCATTATTTATTTCACCATATTGAAGCAGATTTTGATGCTGTCTGTTCAATAAAAAAGTCTACATTTGGTGTTTTTAGCTGTTGTTTCAGCTAGAAATACACAAATGATCTCATAGTATCGGTGTGTAACAACTCTGTGGTGTGTAATGGTCCGTGTTTTTGGTGTCCTGGTTTCAGTTTATGCTAATTATGTAGGAAAATTACCTATTGTATCGCGTTTTTAAGTCCATGACATTGCGATTTTACAAAATATTGAATATAATCATTGTTTTGACGTCTTATAGTCTAAAGTTGTCTGCAGAGAACAACAGTCAGTTTGACCCAGAGGCCTAATTTTTAAATGTTGTGCAGGTCTATTAAAAAATATTTTTAGAATCAATGGTGAAGTTTTATTTGATGCCTAAAATAATGCTATTGCTGAAATACTAATTGTGAGTTTATGTTATTGATCTGTTCAATGCGCTGTGACTTTAGTTGATGAAATAAAATGTTAAAAAATAAATGTTTCAGGTCATATTAGCTTTAAGATGATGTTGACTGTAGTATTTTTTACAGCAATAAATGTCACCAAATGTCTTTTTATTTCCAGCAGAAACATTTAATTTTGTAACATTTCCCAGCTAATGATGTGGCTAGCTAACATTAGCTTCCTGTTCGCTACCACGTTGAAGCAAAAAAACAAGTCAACAAAAATATTTTTTCAGCTTTAATTTTTTTTTCTTTAAACAAATTATATGTCAATTTCATGTTAAACTCTGTGTAACTGGCTTTTTTTAAAAACTATGCTAAAAGCTAAATTATCTTGGTGTTATTGAAGCTAACATTTGGCTTCAAGCTCAGTTTTTGAATTATAACACTGCTGTGGACCAATAAGAAAAGCAGCTAAGTTTATTGACCTGTTAAGAATAATTTGTAGTATCAATTATGGATAAATTAGACTAAATTTTTTTGATGATATTTTTTATACAATATTTTTAATATCTTTGAGTAATTATATTTGAACAACAAATGTTTTTTGTTCCATTCTATAAGTTAAAAAATCTGTTGGATAAAGGAGATGTTTGTGTTAATTAGTGCATGGTGAGTTTCTGCCCAGTTCAGTCATGTTACCTGTCTTTTGTGTTCCTCAGGTGTGACCTGTGGTCAACGCTGAGGGTCAAACAGCCGACATGCCTTGTTCGTGGGCCGAATGGAGGAGGTGGATCCGCCCGCTGGTTCTGGTTCTTTATGCTCTTCTGCTGGTCGCCGTGCTGCCGCTCTGCATCTGGGAGCTGCAGAAGGACAAGGTGCACATGCATCACCACCCAGACCAGCTACACAGAAAAAACAGAATAAACAGAACAACAGTGGCAGAAATTAGCTGTATGTCACTCCATGGCCTTCTGTCTGTCTGTCTGCCTGTCTCCAGGTTGGGACTCACAGTAAAGCCTGGTTCATCGCTGGCATATTTGTCTTTCTGACCATCCCGATTTCACTATGGGGGATTCTGCAGCACATAGTACACTACACCCAGCCTGAGCTGCAGAGACCGATTATCAGGTGAACACATGAGAAAGAAAAATAGGATCCATTATTTGAGCCGGATATAATTTTACAGCTTCAAATAGGCTTTTTATAAGCAGCCAAAACATGATGCTAACAGATGTCTTCTTCTTCTGTCGTCCCCAGAATACTTTGGATGGTGCCCATCTACAGTTTGGACAGTGTGAGTCATTATCACACACAAACGGTCACATTCACAGAGCTAATGACAGTAATTTGTCCACTCTATTACATTATGTTGTCATGGCAACTGACTTTAAATTGGGGGCAATGGGAGAGTGTCACAAGACCAGAGATAAAGTGACAAGAGTTTGACCTAACCACACAACACATACCTTTTAACGTGACACATTCCATCACTGAATCTCTAAAAAGTGTTGATTATTCATGTTTGCACTGAAAAAAACTGATCCTCTTCCTGCCCTCCGTCTCCGGTGCTCCCCCCCGTGCAGTGGCTGGCCCTGAGGTATCCCAGTCTGGCCATCTACGTGGACACGTGCAGGGAGTGCTACGAGGCCTACGTCATCTACAACTTCCTCGTGTTCCTCTTGAACTTCCTCAGCAACCAGTACCCCAGTCTGGTGCTCATGCTGGAGGTCCAGCAGCAGCAGCCCCACCTGCCCCCGCTGTGCTGCTGCCCGCCGTGGCCCATGGGAGAGTAAGAAGAGGGCAGATTTAGAGTCACTATTTGCTTATCAGATGGATGATAATTAAGTTTATATGTTTGACTCTGTTTCTCTACCAGGGTGCTGCTGTTCAGGTGTAAACTGGGAGTCCTCCAGTACACTGTGGTCAGACCTGTAACCACGGTGATAGCGCTGTAAGTCTCCTACCGTATCCATGGTGATTGAGATGGGGAGCATCCCCCTTTGACGGGACTTCATGGGACCTTATTTTTTCTGGAAGAGATATGGGTACCAGAGTTTGTACCATGAACTTCTGATATGATGTTAGCTGAGTGTGTCCATCGTGTCTGCAGGATCTGTCAGCTCTGTGGGGTCTATGATGAAGCCAACTTCAGCTTCAGGAACGCCTGGTCCTACCTGGTCATCATCAACAACATATCACAGCTGGTAAAGACACGCCTCGTACATACACACAAACGCATTCACACTTTTTAGGACTCTTGTTATAAAACTGAGCAGCAACCTCAAGGGCTGAAAAGTGAAAACAATAATGTTTCAGAGCTGCAGTTCCTCATATAACCACTTGAGGGTGACTCCAAAAGCAAGTGATTTTCTAAACACAGTACATTACTGAGCCCTATATCCAATTCTACTGTGACTCTTTCACTTTATATATTGTTTTTATGCTTTGAGATTTTATAATACCAAATTTCCTGTTGAATTATGGGGCTCTACTGCACACACCCCAACATAAATGGATACAAAATGAATATCAGACAAGGTTTGGGGCTGAGCTCAGGTGACACTTGTGTTCTTTATTGGCATGTGGGGTTCTCCACTTCAGACTAGCATATGTTTTGCAGTCATTGGTGTTGAGTATCCATCTTCCTCTCCACAGTTTTCCATGTACTGTTTGGTGCTGCTGTACCGAGCTCTCAAAGAAGAGCTAACTCCCATCAGACCTGTGGGCAAGTTCCTCTGCGTCAAACTGGTGGTGTTTGTCTCCTTCTGGTAAGGATGGAGGGAAGAAAGAGTCTTTTGCTGCACATCTCTAATTTGACATTTGGACGTTTGAGGGTGCTATTTGTGGCTCAGTGAACCATAATATTCATGAACAAAAACAATAATTGATAAACTGAAAAAATAATCAATGGCTTAATTAACAATGTGAACAAATACATCTAGTAGTGGAAGCATTTATACATTTTACTGCAGTTTAAGTTCTAGGACCAGAAACATGTTTTTTGTCTCCTCAGGCAGGCGGTTTTAATCGCTTTCCTGGTGAAGGTCGGCGTGATCTCCGATAAACACACCTGGGACTGGGACAGTGTGGAAGCTGTAGCTACTGGACTGCAGGTAGGCACTTTTTATGAACAAATAAACTGGTAATGTCACTTTTGACATTGACTCTACAATTCAACACCGACAAAGAAAAGTAAAGACAAAGAACTGATCTTTTCACTTTGAAATAAAAACTCTCTAAACTGGTTGTTTAATTGATACAGGACTTCATCATCTGCATAGAGATGTTCCTGGCTGCCATCGCCCACCACTACACCTTCACCTACAAGCCATACGTACAGGT
>JAQNCA010000020.1:9703355-9714891 GCA_029783725.1 Acanthurus tractus | reverse complement strand
AAAAATAAACAATAATGATTTATGAGCATCACATTTAATTGGCAGACAAAAAACATTGACAACTTGATGTAAATTCTTACAATCCTTGGACTCACTGAAATGTTAATCAAATTCATATTGTTTTAAATCACTGACCAGTCGCTAAATCAGCCTCTTGTAATAAAGTCACCAAACTCAATCTAGAACTTCACTCCCTGTGTATTTTCTAAAGTTTTAATCTTTAAACTGTTTCAATCTGATCCAGGTCCTGATTTATTTTTGTTATTGTAACACATTAGTTTTCCTTCTCTCAGCAGAAACAGCATAGGTAAAACCAGACTGCTGGGCAGAGAAAACCAGATGGTTGACAACCACACATCACACCTTTCAGCCTCCCCCAGCTGTGGCGACATAAACAGAGCTGTGGCAACTATAGTCCCCCCAAACCTGACCAGCAGCACTCCCAGTATGATCATGATGGAATAAAATGCCCTCAGCTTTGATCGGTCAACCCGTTGTCTGTCCCTGCCCCCTTCCCCAGGCCCTGGACGAATCAGGACACGGAGAACAGAAAGACTGCAGAAAGAGATGACAACCAGGACAAAGGACATAATAAAAAAAGAGAGAACGATGGAAACTTTGCCTTTTATGGAAAAGAAACCAATCAGTGCAAAGCACAACAGCCAAATGCAGCCAATGGTGATGTTTCTCATTCTGATTCCTTTTGCCTTCCTCAGGCTCAGGTAAGTGACGGGGTGAACGACTGCCAGATAGCGCTCCACACAGGTGAGGATGTGAAATAACATCTGTCCAGATAATTTGATGAAGAAGAGGTAAACACCCATCATTGTTGTCAGCGGGAAACCAGCATGTACGCCTGCACAAATAAGTGTGGACCCTGAGATACTGATCAGCTCTGTGAGGACCATGTGGTAGGTAATAAGGTCAGAGTGGCTCGTCGTCATGTCAGAGTGCCGTCGACGCCATTTTTGGAGGCCCAGGTAGAGGACAAGGATGCAGACTGGGAGGAGGACAATGATGCTGACGATGCCGAAGGCCATGGTGTGGAAAGCTGAGTATGTGAAGCAGTGGAACAATAGAAAAGAAACACTGAAAGAGGAAGAGAAGCAGGAAGAAGGAAGTGAGGCATTAGTGAAGGAAGAGGAGTTAGCTGACATCACTGTGGATAAGAGGAGGAGATAAGAGTGAAAAAAGAGGAAAAGATGGAGAGATGAAAAACAAATTAGAAAGAGTGGATGCAAGCCATGATGTGAGAATGAGCAGATCTGCGAATGTCTGATCTGTACGCTAACATGCTAACATGCTAACATGGTCACTGTCGTAGCATGGTAGCATGCTAAAGTGAGCAACAAGTTATTTTATCTTGTGATAACCAGTGTTGTGGTTACAAGTTACTTTTAGGCAGTAATGAAAAATATAACATGTTACTAATACAATTACTGTAATATTATTTAAGTTACTGTGTCCAGAAATGTGCTACAACCTGAAAGTTCTCACGGATGTTTTTCAAGAGTTTGTCAACGAAAAGCCAATTCTGCCACTGCAACAGAAAAATGGCTGCAGTGGAGTCAGACTCATCATTCACAACAGGTTTTACTTACATTACTTCAAATTTTTCAGGATTAAGGTTATAGAAATTGCAGAAAGGGCCTTGTTCAGATACCTTTGATACAACTGACATGTGACGTTTGTCTTAAATAAAATCTCAAGCACATTAACAAATAATGGTAAAAATAATACTGATTATAATTTGTGGGAGTTTTTCTTGATGAGCCATATTTAAAACAATACAAATGTAATTTTAATACGTAAGAAAAATACACAAAAATGGTCGGTAATCTATTATCGTTCAAATGAACTCACCTGGTCTGTCGTTTTTAGATCTCTGAGCTTCTGATGTCTGAGCTGTGAACTGGTGTGTTTTCCATTTGTATGTCATCTTTGTGCGTTTGTTTGTTTAATTGTACGTGACTTGTTTTTTGCATGTTGTGTAACCTGTATGTATCATTCCTGCACTTTGTATTGCAGCTTTAGTTTGCAGTTTGTCATGTTTATTCTGCACAGATGCAGAAGAAAGTCTTACACTGCCTCGTTCAGAAACAACAACAACAAAATAAATAGATTGGACATTTTGCAGGAATTTTTGAGACACAGACAAATCTAAAAACAGCTAAAAAAAACAGTTCATCATAAAACAACTGCACACTGAAAGGTAGAGATTTTAATTAATTTTTTTTTGTTATTTTTAGGTCTTCATATTTGAATCCATTACCTAAACTGTCCATTAAAACGGATGTTTGACAGTTTAAGAGACCTGCAGCTTAAAACAATACTTATTCAAATCAATTTATTAAATTTATTGTTAAATCAAATCCACAATGTTCCACTCTGAATCTTGCTTAAGCGCCCAGAACCCTCTTTTGAGGTTCTAAGGAGAACTTTTACACTTTCTGAGGGTTCAAACAAGAACCCAGGCAGTTCCCATCAGGACCCTTTTTAATGTTTGGACCAAATATCAGATTAAAGACTAAAATGAAAATCCAAGATTTGCATAATGAGCAGCACGAGCAAGCGAAAGTGACAAATAGCAGCAAAGAGATGGTTTGGATATCATGACAACAAGTCCACACACACACTCACACTTGCACAGGTGTCACGGTCGTAATGACGCTGTTTGATTTGAATGAGCGCCAGTTTAGAGTTACAGCTCATTTGAATCCTGTCAGACATCCATTTAATGGGCAAACAAGGTGAAAAATATTTATCAACCCCAGAACTTTTATTTATATTTCATAGTAAAAAGGCTAATCTTCATTTTTAAAGGTCTGAACGCTGTTTATCATCATCAACTGATAACAAGCTGTAGTCTTTTTACTTAAAATAAAATTAAAAAAATAATTGTTGGTCATCAAAAGCAATGCGAGGTGAAGTTAAGTAACGCTTCGCTGGTTGCACAACATGCAAACAACCCACAAGCAATTGATCACATACACACACACACACACACACACACACACACAAGAGCGAACACATATGAAGACAGCAAACCAAGTGACAGTCTGGACACACAGGTAAGAGAAGATCAGCGCAGTCCGAGTTGGAAAGGAGGTGAGTTTATTTGAAGAAATTACCAATTTTACCATCTTACACATTGAAAACACCTGTAATTTAATAATACAAGATTCATATAGTTTTTTTCTTTATTACTTACGTTTGTCAGATATTAAAAATGCTGTAGATGTAGTTAATTGCAGTATTTAAGGTGGACAACCGTATGGTGTTACTTTAACTGAAGCCAACAGTGTTTTTTCTGTTCCTGTCCAAGAAAAATGACATTAAATATTTCATTATCTGCTAATTTCTGTTATTTAATGGAGGATTAGCTCAATAATTTTGACATCAAATATGATTTCGAGGAAACATAAAACTAAATTGTGTTGATGTGCCTGTTTTTAATCTGTTATTTTCAAAACCATCCTCATATCGTGTTTATTGACAGCATTTATTCTTCATTTCATCAGCTAATTTAATTTAAACTTGCACTAATTAACAACATCTCCATCTGTTTCCACTGTTCTTTGTGTTTAATACAATTTTAATTTTAATATTAGCATGAATCCCCTGCTGAATACCACTATGCTAGTGTAAGGCTGACTTCTTCGAGCCTTAGCTTCATAAGTTTGATTACTCACGGGCGTGGGTTCGGTAAAAGCCAGGGGACAATGTTTTCTCCGTTTCTCACTCTTTTAATGTTCGCTTAGTCAGGAGGACAACAACAACTCAACTACAACATAGCAAGGTGATTGGTCACTTCACATCTTGTGATCTCAACCATCCTTGACCTTAAAGGGAAGGTGCATCACATTATGTACTTCCTAATTTTAACTTAACTTCAACTCTATAATGTATGAATTTACCTTTAATGAAATTAAATTATTTGTCCAAATAGATCAAAGAATAAAATAAGGTCATCTATCCAATAAAATAAATCTTCACAAAAATAAATCTCATTTTACACTAGCATTGTCATTGGTAACATAAATGCATGCTAACATTAGCACTTAGCTCAAGGCGAAGTAAATCATTGAAGTGAAGTGACTCCTTTCTGCTTGTTCATTTTGTTTGTTGTTCTCCACAGTTATGTCAGCCAACTCCCCTTCCTCCTCTAACGCCACTCCTCCTGTGAACACCTCCTCTCCTGAGAGCATTTATTCCTTCATACAGAAATGCACCTTCTCCTCCACTGGCATTTTCCACATCACTCTTTTTACCATCTTCAGCCTCCTCCTCCTCCTCCCTCTCTGCATCTTTCTCCTCCACCTGGGTGTCCAGCAATGGCATCGACGGCGTCCTGGCGCGACGATGAGTCACTCTGACGTCTTTACCTTCCACATGGTGGCTGCAGAGCTGATTGGTATCTCAGCATCCATGGTTACATGCTTTAGTGTTCACATGAATCAATTACTCCTGTTATTATTAGGAATCGTCCTTTCCACCATAAACTTAAACGCACAGCAGATATTTCACATCCTCACCTGCGTGGAGCGCTACCTGGCTGTCTGTCATCCTGTCACCTATCGGAGCCTGAGGAAGGCAAAAGCCATTAGAATCAGAAATGTCACCATCGGCTGCAGTTGGCTGATGTGTCTTGTAGGGATAGCCTTCCTTTACGTGAATGACCTACAATCTGTCCAGAGCTTTTCTTATTTCAGCTTGACCTTCATCTTCATCACCGTCTCCTTCTGCAGCCTGTCCGTTCTCCGTGTTCTCATTCGTCCAGGGCCGGGCGATGGCGTCGGGGACAAACAGCGGGTTGACCGATCAAAGCTGAGGGCGTTCTACACCATCACGGCCATACTGGGAGTTCTGATGTTTCGACTGATGGGCAGTATTCTTGTCTCAGCTTTGTACGTCTCGCCACAGCTGGGGGAGGCTGAACAGTGTGCTGTGTGGTTGGGTATTAGTTGGTTCTGTCTGCCCAGCAGTCTGGTTTTACCTCTGCTGTACCTGCAGAGAGCCGGGAAACTGGCGTGCTGCAAGAGCAACAAGATACCAGGACCAGGATCAGATTAGAGGAGTTTCCAGTGTGTTAGAAATAGAGGAGGACCGATATGGTTTTTTCAGGGTCAATGCCGATATCGATTATTAGTAGCTAAGGAGGCCGATATTTGGAGCAGATATTCATTCGCAGTAAAAGTAAAATTATTGGTGACAAAATTTTGAGTAATACAAACTCTAACACTTAACTTTGTTTAGGTGTTTTAAAGCATATATTTATTAAACAGCTTTTTAGATTTGCAACATGTGGAAGGTTTTTTTTATCTTAGACATCTTTGTTTTAAAATTCTAACAAAAAGTGCAGGGAGCTGCCATTTTGAGAAAAAGATCTAAAAAAATTGGCGGGAGAGAGGGGATGGAAATGAGGCTCGTGCATGCAGACAGAGGAGGCTGGAGTTCCGTGTTATCGGACACCATTTCATTTGAATAATCACCAGGTTTGTTTACTTTATCACCTGAAATCCTCTCATTCAAATGGACAGTTAAATAAAAGTGAGTGAGGCTTATAATCAAGTGTATCCTTAAGTTTTTCTTTTTTAATATCAGGCCTTTAGTGAAAATTTTACTTCTCCTGAAAAATCATTTTGAATTATTCACAATTTTGCTGATTTGTAATTTTGTTTTTCAGCTTCATAAAGTTAAAACTCACATTATCTTTCATCTGTAGCATCTCTAAATGTCAGAAGTGTGAACTTTGGTGCAAAGTTGTATTTTGCTTTTAATAAAAACTGTGACAGTCCTTCATGCTCTTTTGTCTCCATGTGGTGTTGATGTTGATTTACAATAAAATGGTTTTCCGTCTGTTTTAAAGTGCGCAGCTCTGATCCGGGACAACGCTAATCACTGGTCGTTTGCAGTAAATGTAAACATGCAAACGAGCTGCTGCGTTCAGGATCCGACCCTGCGAATCGACCTTCACATGCAGGAAAAAAACTGCACGGGGCATTTGCCTACTGAGATTTACAGTATAAAGTATCACAAAAAAAATACCTTTAATCGCTTTTTGACATGCAAAAACCCCCTCAGACTGTCTGCAGTCCATCTTCAGACATGCAAAAACCATAAAAAACATGCGCCCCCATGCACACACGTTATTATATAAAGAGAGGAGACACCAAAGCACTGCCGTTTGGAGAAAGCTGAGGGTTTCAAGAGGAAACGGTGAGTTACTGCGTCTTAAACTATTATTGTTGTTTCTTTTAGTCGATATACACTTGTTTTTCTATAAAGTGCTTACGATGAAAGCCATTTCTCACCACTATGAGCCATTTATTATAACTTTAAGCTGTTAACATTAAAGTTTTGTTCAATAAATTGTTTTTTGCTGATCACTTAATGATGTATCTTTTTATTTATTCATCAGGTCTCATCCAGTTTTCCTTCTATCATCTCTGTATCTCCTCGTCACATCTTCAGATAAACAGTTATGGCCTTCAACTCCTCCAATGCCTCCCTGCTTCCTCCTCTCATGTCCTCCTCCTCTAACTCCTCCATTTCTTCTCCCTGCTTCAAATACAGCTTTATCTTTGTCATCTTCACCTCCTTCTCCATCACCAACTTCCTCGTCCTCCTCCCCCTCTGCATCCTCGTATTCCGTCTGGGTCTCAAACGTTGGCAGAATCAGCGCTCGGCCTCCAGGGTGGCGACCACGAGTCACTCCGACATCTTCACCTACCACATGGTTGTAATGGAGATGATCGGCGTCACCGGGTGTTGTTTCTTCTTCTGCGGTGTCTTCTTTAACGCATCATGGGCGCTGCGTGCTGGTTTGTGGCTTTTTTCGGCCACTACGAACGGACAGGTTTTCTTCAACGTCCTCTCCTGCTTGGACCGTTACCTGGCTGTTGTTCATCCAATCGTCTACCTGCGCCTAAGGGAGAGGGGCGGAGTCAGAGCCAGAAACATCATCGTTGGGCTCGTTTGGCTCCTTTACTTTGGGTTATTTGCACAGAACGTAGTTTTTGGTGACAGTGTGATCTCAGGTTACTGTCTGTCGAGTCTCTCCGTACTGGTCGTCTCTTTCTGCAGCCTCGCTGTTCTCCACGCTCTGATTCGTCCAGGGCCAGGTGACGGGGGTGGGGAGCGGAAAAGGGTCGACCAGACAAAGATGAGGGCGTTCTACACTATCATGGCCATAATGGGAGCACTCCTGTTTCGGTTTGGTGGACATTTGCTCGTTCTGACCTTTTACGTCTCTGTGGCTCTGAGAGAGGATGTCAGATGTGGGGTCCTGGTGTCGGGAATCTGGTTCTGTTTGCCCAGCAGTCTGGTTTTACCTCTGCTGTTTCTGCACAGGGCGGGAAATCTGGTGTGCTGCAAGAACAACAACGCATCAGGAGAGGGATCAGAGAAGAGCATCTAAAGTTGGATTAAACTTAGATTTTTGAAGGTTGTAGTTAAGTGGAATATTCTTCCTCTTTATTCTTCTTCCTATTATATTCTTTTATGTCATTGATTTAGTGCTTAATGTCACGGCCGAGCAGGCCATCCACAACGCTGAGGTCGCATAAAACTATTTAGGAAAGTTATGTGTGAAAATAATGGTGTCATGTGCCTGTTAAAGTCAAATTAATTTTAGTTATGTATCACTAATCCAAATGTCAGAACAAATGTTCGCTTTGCATGTTTCTTTAAATTACAGTGGGTTGAATTTTCTTATGTTCCTGTGGTTAAAGTTTAGCCACAAATCCATTCATAGTTTGGAGAAGGTCCGATTCTGGTTTAAAACACCTGGTTTTGTTGGACAGCTGTAACATTAACCCTGTCGATCTTAATGTTGTTTCAGCATCACAATATTAAAATCTCATCCTGAGAACAAAAACAGCTTGGTGTCATTCTTAAAAGATCCTATACTGATGCTTTCTTTTTAATTAAACGAACTTTAACAGGAAAAAAAGGAGAAAAACTCTGAAAAAATTCACAGGAGGGATCCCTCTCCAGGGATGGAAAGACATCAACAAAGATCAACCACAAAAACACAGAATGCACACAGTCTGATGACAGAAAGACGGATGTATGTTTAAATGTAAATTAAGAGCCTGAATCCGATCAGATGCATGTAGGAGGAGAAGGTGAGGCCGAGGTTCCTGGACGTAACCCTAGCTCTAACCCTCATACGAAGGGTTGAGAGTGTATGACGTCCAATTTCAGATAATTACTAAAACGAAAGAAGTCCACGTCATTTAAAGAAGAAAATCTTAGAGACACAGTGAGGCAACTAACAATAAACTGAGAGAAATCTACAAAATCCAAATTAATTATGAGACAAGAGGCACAGACAGGTAGACAGAAGGACGGACAGACAGACAGGATGACAGGCAGACAGACAGGTAGACAGACGGACAGACAGACAGATAGGATGACAGGCAGACAGACAGGGAGATAGACGGGCAGACAGGTGCTCTGCTCTCGGTGACACTGTTTGATTTGAATGAGCACCGGTTTTAAGTTACAGCTCATTTTAATCCTGTCAAACATCCACTCTGATGGTTTGGAAAGATGTTTTTTTTTAACTCGTAAGTAATTTATTGGATTTAATAAAACCTGAAATATAAAAAATGTAAAACTTGGAATAAATGAGTCCGACCTGCAGTGAATTTTGTTTTCCAGCAAATAGTTCTTGATGTTGTCTTTTGCTGTGCATTAAGACGATGGAAAATTTAAAATATGGAAAATCATTAGTGTTTGACCTTCAAACTATAATGTTCACATGTTTTCAATGATCAGTCAATATCCAGGGTGGCAATACTTGCACTTGTTTAAATGGTGGGATAAACATATTGACTCCACAGTGTGTTTGTGTGCAGTTCATGTAAATGGAGGACAGAAGCGAGCGAAGCACAGGAAGCATTTATTCTGCATCCGTGACAGGAAAAGATGACATACTGCAAATCAAAAGCAATGCAAACTGAGTGACCAGTGTGTTCTGTTCATACAGCATGCAAATAAGGCCATAAACAAACACACACATGGATGGAGAAAGATTAATAAGGACATGGATAACATATTGCTTCACAGTCCACACACACACACATACACACACACCTGCCTGGAGATCGGACCCTTAAACTGCAGACAAAGTGAGTTTATTTTTCATCTTACATATTAAAACATCATGTGATAAAATTATGCTGTTCACAAAAAAACTGCATTTTACTTGATTTATTGTTTAAAGTTAAGTGTTTAACAATTATCATTATTCTTGTCAGACGGTCGCTGTGTTTGTTCAGCCTGATGCTCGACTGATTTTTAGCTGTTTCTATGCAATGAATATGTTTTTATTTTATGTTTTTATTTTATTTTACATTTTTTCTTTACTATATTGGAAAATAATTGTAAAATTCCATGTAATTTAATAAGACCACAGAAGTCCAGGATGTGCATGTTTGTGTTTGTTCATGTATTTGTGAGCTTGTTGGTAAGTTTCAAAAGTTTCAAAAGTACCTTGCATCATTCGAATGTACAGTTTTGTAATGTTAATAATGGCTCTCTGGCTGCTGTTCTGACACAAAACCTCAAACCTTCTTCAGTGAAATTATCTTTAAATGCCCCTAATTTGACATTCAATTCATTAAATTTGTCAACTATTATGGTTTATGGTCACATTTTCCCATTTATTTCATTATTTTCACTTGTTGATTGTGTTTTTCTCTTCATCTTTTCCTCTTTCTTTTACATTTTCTCTCTTTTTCTTGTTTTTCTCATCCCCTTTCCCATAGCCATGTCAGTCAACTCCTCCTCCATCTCCAGTGCCTTCAGTCCATGTCCTCCTTCCTCCTCCTCCTCCCCCGTGACTATCTATTGTTACATTTACAGCTGCTCAAACTCCACAGAAGGTGTTGTCAACATCACGGCCTTCACCATCACCAGTTACTTCTTCATCCTCCCTCTCTGCATCCTCGTCCTCTACCTGGGTTCACAGCAATGGCGGCAGAGACGTCCCGGCTCTCCGACAAACCTCTCCGACTTCCTAACGATGAACATAGTCTGCTTAGAGCTGCTGAGGATCGTTGGGTACACTGTCTTCTGCTTAGGTGTTTACATCAATCTTGCAACGTTGATGATGGTGGGCACCTTCTTTTCTGTCGGCAACTTCAGCGGACAGATGTTCATTCACATCCTCACCTGCATGGAGCGCTACCTGGCTGTCGTTCATCCCATCACCTACCGGAGCCTGAGGACGAAGACAAAACAGATCGTACTCAGAAACACCATCACTGTTGTCATGTGGCTCGTGTGTTTTTTAACAGGACTGGAACAGAATTACACCCTTTCCACTGTTCTCCTCAATTTTGTCTCTTTAATCCTCGGCATATTTGTCATCTCTTACTGCAGCTTTTCTGTTCTCTGTGTTCTGATTCGTCCAGGGCCAGGGGAAGGAGGTGGGGACAGACAGCGGGTCGACCAAGCAAGGGTGAGGGCGTTCTACACCATCACTGTCATACAGGCGGTGTTGCTGGTCAGTTTTGCCGGAAGTATTCTTCGCACAGCTCTGTATTTGTCACAGTTAGCAGAGGCTGAGAAGTGTGGTGGTTGGTTGTCTGCAGCCTGGTTTTATCTGCCCAGCAGTCTGGTTTTACCCCTGCTGTTTCTGCAGAGGGCAGGAAAGCTGGTGTGTTGTAAGAGGAATGATAAATCAAAACAAGATCAGAATTAGATCAGTTAATGCAGCGAAAAACTGAAAACTGTTACAGAAAGACGGAAAACCTTGGATTGTTCCTGGTGATGCTAGTCAGATAAACTAATGAAGCTACTTCTTCTATTCAGATCAATATTTTAAATTAAAGGATTGTGATTTTTGAGACATTTTTTTGTTAAATGTTAGCCAACTTCATCCACAAAAGGTTTCTTTTGTACTTGTGCTTGCAATAACAGGACTGAAACTTGATAACAAATAACTGCTATTTGACAGCTGGCCTCATCTATTGTATCAGAACTGTATATGAAGCTGGTTTCACACATTTTCATTCTGCTATAGAAATTTCTGGTATTTTTGGAGAAATTGGGCTGCTGGCTTTGATCAGCTAAGCTAACGTTAGAATGAGCAGCATGAAGTGGCAAAGAGGAGGGCGTAAACATTAGCTTTGACATTTGAACAGAGCAGATGATAACAGAGGAATTCAGACTAAAGCAGGCTTATTGTGTCTCTGTGTGATATTGGTGTACTTACTTGTTGGGTAAAAGAGTATTTTCTCAGCTGGGAGTTTTAGTTTAAATTGTATTGCTGTGTTGTTACATGTATCTGTTTTCAAAATGAATTTTAATTGAATATAAAAAATTTTTGTTTTCTTTATGGTTTCACTTGGGTTTTTCTTCTCTTGCTTTTTACTCGAGTCATGTTTTGTGACTTATTAAGATTTAATTTGTGCGCATGAAAGTAAGTTATTTCTCATTTTAAAATGTCTTTTCTTGCCTATTAATAAACACAATTATTTTCCAAGTAATATTTTATCTACATGCTTAAATTTGAATAAACTAA
>JAQNCA010000020.1:9469548-9481459 GCA_029783725.1 Acanthurus tractus | reverse complement strand
GTGTGTGTGTGTGTGTCCCGCAGTATTGTGTTTGCAAAGTAGCTCTGTTTTCGTCGCCCATGCTCTCTCTGCCTCGGGGACATCAGTCGCATCTTTATAAGAGGAGGAGAGAGAGATGAAGGATGAGACGATGAAGGAGGGAAAGAAAAAGGATGGATGGATGGAGGGATGGATGGATGGATGGATGGATGGATGGATGGAGGGATGGATGGATGGATGGATGGAGGGATGGATGGATGGATGGATGGATGGATGGAGGGATGGATGAGGGCAAAAATAAACTCAACCAACCACTGAGATAAAAATAGTAAAGCTGGAAAACAGGGGATGTGATCAGTGTGTGTGTGACAAGACAAACATCAGTAGTTTGTGTGTGTGTGTGTGTGTGTGTGTGTCAGATCTTATAGCCTTGATCAGATGGGAAAAGATGGATGATTGAAAGAAAAGAGGGGATGGACTCAGATGAAGGAAGAGATAAAAGGATTTAAAACACATTGCTGAATTAATTTAATGAAAAATATTTCAAGTGTTTCTTGTTTTTATAAAAATAAACTTGTGTACTGAAGCTCAATCAAGCAAACAGCTGAAGGTGCAAACTTGCAGGAAAAAGTCTGCACTTCCTGCAGGATTATTTGTTTTTTTCCTGCTATTTTTCCACTTTAAACGGGGATTATCTCAGATTATTCTCACGTGTTATGACATTATTCTCCAAGATGCATAAATTGCATGAAATTATTTACGTTCGTACAGTTTGACAGGAGTGTTTCATTTCATTCTCACCTCCAGAGTTGATTTTCTAACCGGCAGACTGGACGGTAAAGTTACGTTTCACTCTTTTCGCCTCCATTGTTTCTGCGGTTTGTTTCCACTAATCATCACTTCGGCCTGGTTTCTCTTTATAATCGGTGGCAGCTGCTCGGTCCCTCCTCTTCCTCCTTCTTCTCTCGCTCTCTTCTTCTTGCGTTCTCATGACAAGTTAATGAGGGACGCCCGGCGACCCCGACGGGACGCTAAACACCAGCTAGCAAACAGCAAACACTATAAAAAACCCCTTTGTGTTGCTGAAATAAGGGAGCGAAGCATCGGCAGCATCTCTGTAATTACAGAGCTGAGAGGGGAAAGAAGAGTGAGATAAAGAGATGAGAGAGATAAAAGAAGAAGAGAATAGAAAGATGTAAATATTTAACCCGACAAACAAAGAGCCAATCAGGTTTAAGAAAACTCTGGAAGCTTCGGTTCATGTGACCTAAAAAAGTGAATTAAAACGCGCCAACATTATGCAAAGTCGAGAAACTGAGTCGCTCCGTTTAGTCCGAAGTCCCCGGAGTCTCCGTGGACTTTAGTTTTAAAAGTGTCTCAATTAAAAAATCCAATTATCCGTCTTTGTGTCTCGCTGCCTCTTTAATTCTTCTTCAGCAAAAGGTTTTAGGCGGCGACTTCTTCAACAAAGTGTGTGGTCACCTGAAGCTGCTGGAGAAGGAGTACTTCGGACTGGAGTTCAGGCACCACAACGGAAACTACGTAAGGAAACCGCAAACACACACGAGCAGCGGAGAATATTTGTATTTTTCTTTTTGCCATAAAAAAAACGCGTCTCTGTTGCAGGTTTGGTTGGAGCTGCTGAAGCCGCTGATCAAACAGATTAAATGTGAGTGACAGAGCGTTTGTCGACTCTTTTACGGCAAGAAATAATGAATTTAAAGGATTTATCGTCCAACGAAAAACAGTCAAGGAATTAAAAACACATTTTTAATGCAGTTTGTTCAGATTCAGCCGATTTTTGATTAACATCGTGGGAGGAAAAACTCAGATCTTTAACTTCTATAAAAATAACAAAACCACCATGAAAAAATACAAGTTCAAATCATGCATTTATTATTTAATTTAACCAAAACTACAAAGGAATTATGATTAAAACACTAATAAAAGTACCAGAAATAAAAGCTCTCATGATGCAGATTAGTCTATTTTAGGATTTTAACATTTATATAACTGTAAGCATTTAATTGTTATATATCCTGTTATGCAACTTGTGAAATTAACCCTTTAAATTCATTAATTATATTGATGAAACATCACAATTATTATTTTTGTTTTTCATATACAAGTACAATATTTTTCTGATTGAAACATCTGCAGATTTGAGCCTCGCCGTTGATGTTTTTCCCACATAAAGTTGATGCTTCCCTCATTGTTTCCTTCCCTTCTTCACATTCATTCTCTTTCTCTGCGTCTGTTTTTGCAAATTTTCTTTTTTCCTTTCCTCCGTCAGACACCAACGATCTGTTCTTCAGGTTCATAGTAAAGTTCTTTCCTCCAGATCCTGGTCAGCTGAAGAGAGGCCTCACCAGGTAACACAGTTCATCAATAGGAACTCTGGATTTTTGTTTTTCGATTCTCATTGTAACGATCATTTATTCGCCTAATTTTTCTCAAATTTAATACTTAAAGTTTTCTCCTGAAAAACAATAATAACTAACCTTTTAAAAACACATGAAATGTGTGTGTGTGTGTGTGTGTGTAGGTATCTCTTTGCCTTACAAATCAAGCAGGACTTGTCTAACGGCAGTCTGACCTGTCATGACAACAGCGCCGCCCTGCTGGTCTCTCACATACTGCAGTGTAAGTGCAGCACAAAGGCTACATATCCTATTTATAACACTGACGTAGTAAATATTTGGAGGTGATCCTGAGTCATTTTGATTTATTATATTAATCTACTGAATGTTTAAAGGACTTTACTTTCGTTAATATTGTAGTATCTTGAGTATTTCTATTTTTATACCTCGAAAGGTAAATAATATACTTGGTTCACTACATTTGTTTGTTAGTTTAAGTTACTAGTTACTTTACAGATTACAGTTCTTCATACCCTGTCTGGTCCATGTCTGTAATGAACTTTTTCTTTATTGGTTGAGAGAATGTTTTTATCTCTTCAGCTAAATAAACAATAAAAAAAAGCTTCTTGGATTAACAGAAAAATTACATGTGACATGTAAATGTTGTTTTAAAGGCTTGTTTAATTTGTGTGTGTTGCAGCAGAGCTAGGGGACTACGATGATGAGCTGGACTGTCACCATTTAGAGATGAAGCAGTACGTCCCAAACCAGGAATATCTGGACCACAAGATCATCAAGTTTCACAAGAAGCACAGGTAAACACAGAACCTGAGCTCTGCCTGCGGTTCTGAGGCATCAAACACTTTATGAAGGCTGCAAAACCGTCAGTCACTCATCCTTCTTTTTTATCGTAGAGGTGCGACTCCAGCAGACTCAGACATCCATCTGCTGGAGGTGGCGAGGAAGCTGGACATGTACGGCATCAGGCCTCATCCCGCCCACGACGGGGAGGGAATGAGGATCAACCTGGCCGTCACTCACTCGGGAGTCCTCGTCTTTCAGGTGTGTGGTCGAGAGTGTCAAAGTCATGTACAGACACAAGGATCAACCTCCAAAAAGCTGGGAGTTTACAGTACTGTCATGCCGCTACTGTGCCAGCAGGAGGTGCAGTTTAAACCAGATTGGCCCTATTGAGGGCAGTCCCTACCAACATTCAGCTTGTCTAGAAGATGAACCTAAAGACCTTTAAGATCTTTTGACTTTTTATAAAGTGTCAACAACTGATCAAATTTTCTACATACCTGCATCTAAAACTGATGGAACTAACATGATTAAATATGAAACGTTACATCCTAAATATTTGTTTTTTCTCTGAATAAGATTGTTATTTTGCACTGAAGAACTTGTGAATGGATCTTTTCTTCTCTGTTTTCCAGGGAAACACCAAAATAAACACGTTCAGCTGGGCAAAGATCCGCAAGCTGAGCTTCAAACGCAAACATTTCCTCATCAAACTACACGACAAAGTCGGGGTGAGAACATGTTGTGGATTTACTCCTCAGTTTGTTTTAAACTCATCAGATGTTGGAATGAAACTGTTTCACATCCACAATCTGCATTTCCTGTTTGATGTCCATCCAGCCGTCGTGTAAGGACACACTTGAGTTCTCCATGGCCAGTCGAGATGTTTGCAAGTCCTTCTGGAAGACCTGTGTGGAGTACCACGCGTTCTTCAGACTGGCAGAGGAACCGAAGACGATACACAAAACGCTGCTGTCCTGTAAGGGCTCCAGCTTTAGATACAGGTAAAACACACTAAAACAACCGAATATGTGAAGTTCTCTAACCTTCTAACCTTGATCCAGTTCCTCATCCTATTTCCACCCTTTTCTATTAAGTAACAACCATTGTAAGAACATCTGTCCAGGTTGCAGGAGGATCTTTTATATGAGTTCATGCAATAAATATACTATTTAGTGTCTCAAAAAGTGTCTTCATCTGCACATTTCATTGTTTAAGAATCATATTTTCTTCTTTATGTTGCACTGAGGCAATGCTGAACGCTTCTGAGGATGATCTCAGACTAATTAATGGCTGTATGTGATGTGCTATTTATGTGATGCAGTGGGCGAACTCAGAAACAGCTGCTGGAGTGCATGGGATCAGGAGAGAAGAAGCCTTCGCACTTTGAGAGGTGAGATTATGTCCAAAATGAACAAACCTATCAGAGACAAAGTTAATTTCTAATCGTCTGTATGTATCACGTTTTCTGTTGGTCTTCATGTTCATCATCCAGGACCTACTGCCAGTCGGACTACGATCCCAGACAGTGTCGATCTTCTCCTGATCTCCTCACGGATGTCTCCAAACAAGTAATAAAAAAATATCATTCATGGAGTCTAAAAAAATTATGCATGAATACACATTAAAAATAGCATCAAGTAAAAGATCGACAGAAAACTAACTTGTATGTTTTTTACCCCGTCAGATGTACCAGCACTCCCACCCTTTCCCTCAGGCAAGTCACGCCCTGGCAGTTCGCAGTCAGGATGAGTTGGACCCGCATCACCAAGGTGACCATGACATTGACACCGGTGGGGGAGGAGCTAAACGTAGCCAATCGTCTGTCGAGGTTGCCTACAGGACCCGTCCTCTCTCTCAAGTCTCTCCCCTCTCTCCATCTCTGCACCAACTAACCCAGTCGCCCAAGAAAAGATCTGCCTCCACATCCGTGATGGAGGACATGAGGGGGACACGGATCGGGGCGCAGCGCCAAGCCCAAAGGCTCGCCGGTGTCTATGGCAACAGGTCACGGCGGCGGCCCAATCCCCAGCCACACCCAGATGCAGCTCAGCAGCTGGTTCTTCTCTATCCAAACAGTCCTGCCTACCAGTTTCATCCCATCCTCCCAACATTCCCATTAGCTGGTTCGTCGCCTCTAAGCCGACACCCCTACCTGACGGACTACGTTGCTGTTTCCTCATTGGAGCGTTTCCCGCAAGCAAGAAGTCGGGACTATGTGACCATGGATGGTCTATCAAGACCGTCTTTCTATCCACTTGGCCATGATTCCCCATCCATCTCGCCAATCCGCAGAAACCTCCGCCCCTCTGGTTCAGGAGGGCTGGGATTGGCCAGAGTTTATCAGCCAGGAAGCAACGGAGCGAGGCTCATGGGTGTTGGACATATGGAGGCAGGGCATTACAGCGACGACTCCAGCTTCCTCCCAGGGCTGCCACGTCGCGTCGCTAGCCAACCAGATGTCAAGTTTCACCTCTCACGGAGTTCTAACCCCTCATTTAACCCCGCCTCCGAATTCCGTCCCCTTGGTTACTACCCCCACCTGTCACGCCCCTCCAGACCCACCTACCTCCCGCTAAACTCCTCCCCTCTTCCTGAACGACCCACTTCGCTGTGCATGTTGGGAGGCACCACAGGAAGCTACAGCGATTCAGATCCGGAGGTTTTCTATCCATACTACTGCCCACCACCCCCACTGGGGAAAATGGTGCGGCCCACTGGACTAGCAAGGATGAGGTTTTCCTCCGGGAGCCTCCAACTGGATGAGGAGGAAGAAGAGGTGGAGGAGGAAGAGGAGGATGGTGCAGCAAAGGAAAAGGCAAAAGAGGAGTTAAAGGGTGAAGACGAGCAGAAAGTAAAGACGGAAGAAGACAAGATGAAAGATGCTGCAAAGATTACTGAAGTCACACTGTAGATAAAACATTCTGAACGAGGAAACAAAGTGCAAAAGTTCTTCATATGATCACATTAAAAACTGTCTGGATGGTTTAAAAAAAACACACAAATCCACCTCAGTCTGTTGGAACAGGACAATTGAAACCAGTGTGAAGGCTTCACACTTTTGAGAAGTGTTTAGTTTTTAGTTGTACTGGCAGATGAAATGTACTGTTTTTGCCTTGTTTTAGTGAAAACCTCAAGTTCTTTGGTAGCAACACTTTGGGAATGGGCATAAGAAATTTGAAGATCATTAATATCTGTAAAATTATACAGTATATACATGCTCCTTCTGGACAATCATCCCAGGTCAAAAAAGCTTCACGAGAAAAGTTGTAAAAAGTAAGCGCCTCGTCTGTCTTTTATATTAAATCTTTAAATTAATGTTTCAGGGTTTTAGCTTTTCTACATTTTACAGGAAAAAACACATTCAAGACTCAAAACAAAGCTGAGAAAAAAAAGAAAGATACAATATCTTGATTTTTGGCTTTATAGCCCAGCAGTTTGTTGTAGATCTCCTCACATAACCTCAGATATCTAAGCACAGCGTTGCTGAAAAGACAGAAAATTAGACAAAAAACTTGATGTTAAGGCTTAAAAACTAAGTCTTGAGTTACTGTTTGATGCAAATGTGTATTTTAAAAACTTATTGGATAACTTTCTGGGTGATGTAACTGGGTATTTGTTATTTTGAATGAATGGTTCTTGTGAAATCTGTAGCAAACGTGAATGATGATTTTTTTTGGTTCAGATGATGATATTGCATTTGTCAATAAATGATCAAAAAAGGAAGATAACTGATCAAATTAATACAATAGACACTCTTATGCCTTTTTTTAACAATTGTCCATTTTGAAAAAGCACATTTAAGTAAAGAAAGAAACTCTTGAAACAGAAGCTGATTCTCAATCAAACTTAAATATTTATTCATAAAACTCTAAGTCCCGCTACAAAAAAAAGAGTACATTTATGTAAAATCTTACATCTTTCATTTCCCCCCTCAACAAGTATTGTCGTATCCCTTATGATATATATATATAAAAAAGACAAAAATATACAATGACCAAGTTTTATAGTGTCTTTGGTAAAAACTATCAGTAATACCTTCCATTACAGCTCCCTTATGAAGGACCTTTTTTATTTTCCAATGTTAGGTGATGAAAATAATGTTGTCACACATGCAGCATCATGTTTTGTATCAGCTTTCAGACACAAGTCGACCGTCATCTGTAATATTTTTTTTCAAAACTTGATGTTAAGATGACAGTCTTTTCAAAAGCGAGTGGAAGACGTTTGTGCGGTCAGATCCTGGATATCTTGTAATTTTTTACCACCACTGATTAATTCCAACAGAATATTGAACCACAAACATCAGAAAAGTTATGCCAGCAGAAAATTATAACCAACAGTCAAGTTACTTCCAAAAGTCAGGATTTCATTTCTGCTGACTACTTCTTCTGACGCTAATGGTTTAGCACTGCCTATGGTTATGCTAGCCTAAATGCAAGTTAATACAGTGTTTATAATCACATGGCAGACATTTTTAACATTCAACATTTCGGTTAAAAATGTATACACATTGACAACAGTTTACTAAACTGGAGGATTTTAAACATATGTAACCATTACATTTAGCTAGTTAGTTTGAAAAAAATGCAGTTAGCTAGCTAGCTTACTTGCAAGTAAACCCATGCTAGAATAGAACTCTGATTATTAGCTTTTTGGGGGGTTTTTTTGTAATTTGTCAACAGGTTTTTCATTGGGAAAAACTTAATAAATTTCTTTTTGATCTTCAATTCTGGAAAAACGATTTTTGAATTGAAATTTCCCAAAATAAAAACCCAAATCTGTTCGTAAATCCTGCTGTAAATCCGAGCTGAAAGCATAAAACTTTACCTTGAGTTTTTTAATGTTAAGACTCTGTAAGGAAATGCTGAACTTAACTGAATTCTGCGATCAGGGAACTGTAATTTAAAGAATTACTGAAGACAAAAAATAAGTGATATTGGCATATAATCGGTCTCAAGTGCTACAGAACAAACGCAAAGACATCTACAAAGTCAAGGCAGGTCATGACACAAAACATTACAAACAAACTGCTGATGGACGAGAACCCTCTTCTGCATCATTTTCTGTGCGGTTTGACAAAACATGACGTCTCTTTCGAAAAAAGTGACGTTTTAGTTTTTAAGAAAATGACTGGTAGCATAAATAATTAAGGCACATGATGGCAATTTAGGAAGATTACACATAAGTTAGGTGAACAAAGGCTCGAGTTTGATATAAGTCTGACTCACTTTTCAAAACTTAGAGGGGAATCAAAGCAGTTCAAGACCCTAATAAAAAAGGGGAAAAGAAAACCAAAAATCCATCTGATAACATAGATTGTGTTTTCAAAACTTGAGACAAGTCGACGGAAAAAAAGTCCAGCTGTCTTTCGAATCCAATTTAAGGAAAAAAGGCCTTCAACCAGCAGCAGTAAATATACATAATATAGTGTATATATTACATTAGTAGTGTGTGCGTGTGTGTGTTTTTGTGTGTGTGTGTGTCTATATATGTGTGTGTGTGTACAGCGAGGAGACATTGCACAGCAAATCTCCTGTTTCCGATGATCCAGCAGTGTCACCGTACGGAGACACAGTCTCTCTTCGAACAACGTACTTCTTTTTGTAAATCCATCCGTCCTTCAGTTGGCTGTGAATCTGAGAAAAAGTGACAAAAAAGACTTTTAGTCAACAAACGACCTGCGGAGTTAAAACACTGCACGATTTAAATTTTGACAAAGATTGAAAAATTGACAAGAGAGCAAACAAACAATGTGGAAATAAAAAAGAGAAATTGAAAAAATCCCAACGTACTTTTGGTACCTGGCAATAATGTGTGTGACCATCCTGTCCGTGATGCCCGGGCAGACGTCTTCAGCCAATCGGATGTTGCGCTCCAGCTCCTCGATGGCCAATCGCTTCTCAGAGTGCTCCTTGTGCTGCTGCTTCAACTACCAAAGAAGAAGACAGTTAAACATTTCTCCTAACTCTGTTTTCACAGCAAAACTGTCTATTGGTTTTGTTGTCTATGTTTACATTCTACAATTAGACACAACAGCCATGCTAGCTAGTTCCCCTTGGTTTTTACTCTTTATGCTGAGCTAACGGGCTGCTCTCTGGGGCAACAAAAATCATCTAATCTGACTTTCTATATTAAAGTAAAAAAGCCAGTTTCTCCAAATGGCATTTAAAAACAGGATATATGAGCTATTCTGCAAAATGTAAACAATTCGTGATTTAGCTGTGATGATCGACGCCATCGCTAAAATTACAGTCGTGTTTTGTCATGTTTTGTGCTGCATGGACTCACCTCTGTGAAGACAGGAGAGATGACTGTGGTCAGACTGGCAGATTTAGTCAGCTGATCCTGACCCTACACAGATGAAGACCAGGAGGAAGATGAGGAACTTTTGTGTCCAAAAATGTAAATTTACTGTTTGAAAACGACCTCTTATATTTTTGAAGATTTTAGGATAAAAGTGTTAAAGTCAGAGGTCTTGTTTTCCTCTTTTCAAAACTTTTTCCATGTAAATTTCATGCCAAACTAACAGATTTGTGGTGGCATGCCGAAGTATTTTAAAAGACTTTTTTTGAAGTTTACAAAACTAATACCTGATTAATAATCTTAACAAACCCACTTATTCCTCATGCAAACCGTAAGAAAAGCAATTTTACCCCTTTTTAAGCTGAACTTTTGTTCAAAAGAAGAAATCATCAGTTGAGATTTGAACATTTTTACAGAGTTACCATTTTTCCACCAATGAAAAGCTGTTTTAAAGTCTGTATGGAGTATGAACAGGTGGTACTGACCGTTCCATTGAGGACCTTCCTGCCCTCCGTCTTCTTCTTCCTGACGGTGGTGAAGGACCATTCAGGAGACTCGCTGTTCTCTTTATTACTGGACTCACTTTACACAAACACAAACACACTTACGTTAATCCCTGAACACTGCAGCATGCACATGAAAATCAAAAAGATGCCAGATCTCTCTTAGCGAACATCAAATCAAAATCTGGAGCAGATGAAGTTTTTACCCGTCCGACTCTTCGGAGCTGCTGTCGCTGTGCCCCTCCTCCTTCCACCTCCTGTACCTGTCGATCAGCTCGCTGAGGTAGGACGTCTTCTTACAGTGTTTGACGATGAACTTGTGTTTGAGGAGCTCCTTGGCTGTGGGACGCTGCGAGACGAGAGAGCGGAGACAGGAAGTTTACCGTCTTTACTGTCAAACAGGGTTTTTACAGAAGGCTTCATAAGAAAAGACTCCCACAGTTTGACTGCAGACTGATAATTTACTAGAAATAGAACGAGTTTTAAATAAAGAACTTCGATATAAAGAGTTAGTTTGTTTCTATTCCTTTAAGTGAAAAAATTTAAATGATTTCAGAAGATTAATAAAAATAGATTTTGTAAAAGGTTCCCTAATATGGAAGAAATAAAAGAAGGTGAGAGGAGCTGTAAGTCCACAAGGGGGCAGCAAAGTGCAGCTACAATCAGACAGTGAAGGGAAACTGGCTTGAAATAAATGACCACAAATACAAACTTTACTAACTAAAAACCTTGATATTAAAAAACAAAGGAGATGTTGGAGGAAGTGAACAGCTTGAGACATCTGCCACATGACGGAAAGACTAAACTGGACACCAGTTTCTGTTATGCGGTGTGTTTTATAATCCTAGTTGTTGCTTCTTAAGCAAAGTAACTGCTAATTCCAACTTTTACATAAATTAAGTGTTTAAAAATAAAAATATTTCCATCTAAAATCTTTTGGAGAAGAAATATAAAGTAATTTGCTTCAGTATTTGCTACGGAGGTGGTGTTTTAATGCTTTATTCTGCTCGGCATGAAGTGTCACAATGGATTTTCAATGATTTCAGTCAGATTAAGAGGATAAAAACACAATACAGAAAATCTTAAAAAAGCTCAACCTGTTCAAAACAGCAAAAAAAAGGGTGGAAATGAGGGAAACATCTGATTACAAAAAGGAGTAAACAGCAAAGGTTCACTGGAGAGAATCAAGCTTGCACATGTGCGTTAGTCTTGTATGTTTGTGTGTGTTTGTGTGTGTGTGTGTCTTACAAAGGTGGGGTCCTTGTTGAGGCAGGCCTCGGTGAACTCTTTGAAGCTTTTGGAGAAGTCGCCGCTCAGCGTGGGAGGAGGAGACTTGGGGATGTGGAACAGCACTCGCATCGGATGCATGTCCGAGTTCGGAGGTTCCCCTTTGGCGAGTTCGATGGCCGTGATGCCGAGCGACCAAATATCAGCCTGCAGGGACGAAAAGAGACGGATCCAGTGTTTGTTAGTTTCATACTGAGTTTCCTCAGAAAACGTGAGTGTGTGTCCGATAGAATTTTAATTCCAAGTAGAGAAAATCCAGGTTACAAATTCAAAACAGAATGGGATTATTTCCTGTGTGGAGGCTCGCTGAACCTGTAAGACATCTTTAAACAGATTAACTATCAGTGAATCTGTCTTCAACTTTTTGCTACTGATTGATCGTTTAATCAATAAAATGTCATGAAATAGCAAAAAAATGCAAAGAGGCGTCTTTAAATTTTGTGTTTTTTCTTCCAGCGACATTCATCAATAATCTCACTTTGCTCGATAAATAAATAAATCATTAAAATTAATTCATTGTTCTGTGAATTGTAAATTGTGAATTCCTGACGTTAACTAAACGTCAGGAATTCAGATTACACAGCTTTTTCCTTCCATGAATGCAAACACACACACACACACACACACACACACACACACACACACACACACACACACACACACACACACACACAC
>JAQNCA010000020.1:9323690-9335963 GCA_029783725.1 Acanthurus tractus | reverse complement strand
ATTAAACCCAGCAAAACCCCAAAAATGTGGTTGTTTCTGAAACCTTTAACTTAGGAAACCTCATGAATAAACTTGAAAATCCTCAGAGTTTGAAATAAAAATCAGAAATTAGGAAATTAATATCTTAAAAATTAAAAATATATTTAATCTAACAGCCAAAAATCATCGAATGAACTGGCAAATTAGCATTAAACCCAGAAAAACTCTTATGTTTATATTTAAGCGAATGCAGAAAAATGAAATGTTGGAAAAATACCAAAAAAAAAGCAGAATAAAATGTGAAAAATGCGGTGACAGCATGTTTCCTGATCAAAAAGACGATAGCGAGTCGACAGGAGGATTTTCAGGTTTGGCTGCACAGCTCAGGTATTTAAGCAGAGTGTGTTCGTCTTGCCTGCAGCTCAGACACGGATGTTTTGATCTCCTCCATCTTCCTGAGTCTCCGTCTGATCATCTCCTGGATCTCCTGCTCGGACACACTTATCTGAGCCTGCACACACACACACATGAACACAAACACACACACCTTTAGTTTAAACCTGCAGATTGACGTTTGTGGAACATTTTGAGCGAAGAAAACAACTCAAGTTAAGTAAACAAAACTGGACAAACTGCTTCGCTTTCGCTCCTTTTCAGTGTTTTTAATAGCAACTGGATTAAAGGTCAAACATTCCACCAAGCTCTGATTTTGCAAGCGAGTGATTTGAAACTGGAAAACGAGTAAAACTGCAGGTATAAAACTGTTTGTTGCAGGATGAACAAAATAAAACGTGTTTAAAAAAAGTGTTTTTTTGTGCTTAAAACGTCTCCAGAACTGATTCACAAACATGTTAAATTCCTTTTAAGCCAAGAATGAAGCGTTTAACTTGGCTGAGTCATGGAAACACGAGTCTCAGCTGCCTTCTGGCTCAGATTTCCAGACATGAGGAACTTCATGAGGAACTTCATGTCGCCCGTCAGCTGCTTTGTCCTTTGTTTCGTCTGTTTTCTCACCTTGGTTTCTACCCATCTCTCTTCTACGGGCACCGTGTCGTGACCCTGATGGCTCTCAGTTGCACACTCGGGGCAGATGCACTCTCCGTCGGTTTTGCAGTAGATCTGAAATCAGTTGAGATCAGTTGAGTTTTACAAGCTGAAAGGCTGAAAATCGATGACATGATGTCGGTTTAAAGCTCATGTTTTTGTACCAGCGTTCCTCTGCGATGGATCTCACAGACGGGGAGGCTCTGGCCGGTAGCAGCCCCGCTGACGGTGAACCTCCTCCGGCCGCTGGAGCGGTTGTAAGGCGGAGGCAGCGGGGGAGGTCCGATGGCGGGGTTCAGGGCGGCGATGGGACTGTGGTTTGGTACCGAAGAAGCCAGAGAGGTGGAGACTGCCGAGAAGGACGTCAGGATGCAATCACCTTCAATCAAGGAGACAATACAGGAAATGAGAGGAAAATCCAGGAAGCTGAATCGTGCAAAACACCCAAAAAACTAATAATCACAGTCACACAAACACAAACTATCACCTGTCAACTTATCTCGACTAACTTTGGGATTTACAGACTTTTTAATCTACCTGTGGAGCCGCCTTTGACAAAATTTCATCCACCCAATTTGTTTATTTATGATCCAGCACGTGCAGAACTAATGACTTTCCCATCAGCCCCAGCAGCGCTCTGCATCCCAGCATAGCAAGATTGCGGCCATGCAGCATAGCTTAGCTGCGACGGTGCAGGATTGCATCGTCTGAACCGAGCAGACCGGCTCTGTCACTGCGCATGATGGATGAAGACGAATCTTTGTCGGTTTTATTCATGTGTAAAAATCTAATTACGGCGCACATGTTCGTTTGGCAGACGGTTTTGTCGCATCAGATAAGTGCATCCTGCTGCTGTTAGCTGAAAAAGCAGTTCACCTGAATAACAGAGCTCAGAGCTTAAGTCATTTCTGTTTTTAAAATGCATCAAAACGTCAAGCTGAAGGCCAAAAATGTGCAAATAACACAAGGAGACTGTAACCTCCATCATGTTAAACCATAAAACCAAAGAAAATGCCACGTTTTAATCAAGTTTTACACGTTTTACTTCCGTTAATGTTTGGCTGGTGCTCTTTTATCTACGTTATCGCTTTACCTCCACCCACAGCTTATCTCCATGAACTAACACCTATATTTACTGAGCAGGAGTGAATAGAAACACACTTAAATTGTTGTTTCTTCTTCTGCAGATTTTTGGAAAACTTTGTTAAAATTTTGCACCAACTTTGGATGAAAAGCTTCACTTGTTTGACGTCAAAAACCCTGATTCTTTAGTTGGATTTTCACGGGTGTGTCTTCAACATTAGTGTAGAAATATCAGATTATTTTGACTCATAATCTCAGTTCTGACTCCATGTTTTGATCCGAACCTGAACCCCAGTTCACCTGCCTCACCTTGGGTATCGTTGCTCATTGTCACCGGCACTTTTGGCAGAGGTCGAGGCAACTTCTTCTTCAGCTCGTCAAATAAGTTGTCCGGTACACCTCCATCTCCACCTCCTCTCACTGTTCTCTTCTCCCTCCCTGCTCCTCCACCTCCTCCCCTCATGGACTTGAACTGCTCGGTGATCTCTCGCAGCGTCCTGTTGATCTGGAGGTCGGGTCGCTTCTGGAAGGTCTTTTTGCACAGAGGACACTGGTAAACCTGAGGGAGAGGAGAGGAGGAAGTTAAAACACAATAAGAACCATAGAAGAAGAGATGAAGCAAGAGCAGAGAAAGAAAAGGGAGAGAAGGAAGTAAATAAAGACCAAACAAACACAATGTGTATGTCAGATAACAAATGAACTAAACATTGGATTATGTTTCTAAATGACTTCCTGGGTTTTCAAACACTTCCTCCATTGTTTTGAGGGTATTTCCAGAATCCCAAAAGTCTTTTCAAACCATCTGGACTAAAATAAAACCCACAGATTTTCAGATTTTAAGTTTCCAAACCAAAACAATCAGATGAAGAAGAAAGACATGAGAGAGAGACAGAAATAAAGTCTGAAGTAGAAAGGGAGGTAAAAAGAAGGGGATGGCCAAGGACAGAAGGAAGGGAAGTCCAACCTTGGATCCGTCCCAGTATCTGCTGATGCAGCCCATGCAGAAGCTGTGTCCGCAGGGCGTGGACGAAGGGTTCGTGAACACATCGAGGCAGATCGAGCACTGGAACTGCTCGTCGGACAGGAAGCTGCCGTGTAGAGACATCCTGTGGACGCAGAGGCAAAGTGATACACCGTGAGAGTAATACTGGGTAATTATACAAACAGTCGGGAAGCAGCGTGGAAGAAAATCTGAAGTAACAAGAGAAAAGGACTCTTATATAACACAAACACAGATCAGATCAAGGTGGTCAAAAGACTAAAGGAATGAAGTAAGACGAGTTTCTGTCCTACATTATCACTTACACAACATTAAACACACACATACACGCTTTTTTAATGTTATGGGGACAAATTGTTTTGTCTTACTGACTGATTCTTGGGATGAATTATCCAGGACGACACATTTAAATATCAATGTTTAGCAATAATTGATACAAAAAGTGTAATTTCACAAGCAGTTATAAGTCTCCTCTTTATCTCTTTATCTTTTCCATCCATCAGTCTACTATCTTCACCTGCTTATCATCTTTCAGACTGTTGGAACAAACAGTACAGACCTCTATTTAGAAACAACAACGAATTATCCAGGCTGACATGGAAGACTTCACACAGAATCAGCAAAATATCAACTTACATTGGTCTAAAAGAAACACGGACGTGCACTATTAGATATTAGAATTTAAGCAAATGCCTGAAATGCCAAGCGTAATATAGTAAAAACACTTTTATCAAAAAAGATCTCTTATATGTTGTCGTTAAACACTTGTGACAAATGTAAAATAATACTTTTTTGTTGTGTGAAAACTAACCCAAGGAAATTTTTATCTATTTTGTATTCTATTAAAAAAACTCTCATATCTGCCATTTTGAGCAACACTTACGACATTAATGAAGTATCTTTGTTAGCCATAATAGGCAAGTTACTGCCAGTTTAAGCTGTCCGGTATATCTGTCAGGCTCTGATTTTAATGTAAATATTTCGAGTAAAAATTCAGATTTGAGCAACAGAAGTCAAATTTTTGGCAGCTGCTTTTTTTAAAACAACATCTTGATAATTTTTTTTTACCTAACAGTTTATTTTGTCTTAGTAATATTTTTTTTCTTCTTTTTTATTATACATTTTAGCCTGTTTAAGTGTAAAATTGCTACCGCAGAACTTTTTATCGTTTGACAAAAACCAAGTGCCTTCATTACCCACAATGCAACTTGATCATCAGTGTTTCAGTAAGAGATTCGGGTGTGTTATGTTAATTCTTAACAGTGTTGTCAAGTGGTCATGTTTCTAACACAACACTCACTGATGATTTTTTTCTTTTCAAAAATGTGATTTTCAGCCCAAACTGACTGGGACTCAAGTGACATCACTTGAGGCAGATTAACAGATTTCGGGTGGCTCCCCCTGGTGCCTGAAAAATGGCTTTATGCAACTTTATTTCACAAATGCATCCATCCAGTATTTTCCAAGACCTCTGAACAGACTTTTGGGGTTCCTTATCTAAATCAAGTATCTCATCATTAAGTGTTACTTATTTAAAAGCCTCTTTAGGCGATTTGTGGTTTGTCATTCTAAGTGTTATATTGAACACTTGTTTGGCCGGACAAAGAAAGAGCAAATGCCATAAGCGATAATATACTGATAAGAATAAATGAGCCATTTAGGTCTGTTAATAGCCATTTTGATAACATGCCAGCATGTTGGTCTGTTGAAGATGACAAACTTGAACTAAAACTGTTACAAATGTGGATTTTCTGCACTTATTAACACAAACACGCATCTTTGTGTTGGATCATGCAAATAGAGTGTCAATTAATAACACTCCTTTCTTTCATAAAAAAATTCTTCATTTGTGTATCTGTCTTCAGATAAAATGACTTTAAAGAGTTTCTTTGATTTAGGAGTTGTAGAGAAATAAATTAAATATTAAATTTCAATGAAGAACTTTAATTGAGAATTTAGTAAAGGTCTGATCCCATAAAAGACATATTACTTTTTTAATTTTTATATTTACTTTTATTTTTTAAAAGGTGTTCACAACTAACCTTGAATTGATGTTTCAGTACATAAGTAGCCTTTTATTATGGACATTACCACTACTACTGCTTTCCTACTACTTTCCTTAAAGGTTACGTACAGGTGTAAGTTTACTATGTGGCATTGGAGTTGATCTGTACATAGATTCATCTATTAACAGATTCCCAATCCAGCTTTTTAGGCAGCATCACAGGCATTTATGCTAATAATGTTAACAAAAAAACCCTCATTAAATTAGTCATAGTGGCCAACTACAGTTAATGATGTAATTTTTATAAATTTTGACTTCTACGACCAAACAAGTGACACATAATAAAGATCTTCTTTCAAATACATAAGATTGCACTTTAAGTAGTTTTTGCACTTGTTCTTTGTAAAATAAAGATTTTCTTAAAAATACTTTATGCATGAAGCGTGAATAAGGAGAATGGAGACCGATACCTTTCCTGTTGGTAGGTAGGAATTTAAAATATATCCAAAGAACTCCAGATGTGAAAACAACTCTATTTTCTGTTCTTCAGATGTTAAATCTTGAACGCTCACTCAGTTATGAGCGGCGACTTCTCAGGCTTTGAAATATAAAGGTGAGTGTGTGTGACAGAGAGGGTTGTGATTTTCCCTTCCCAGGGGAAAAAAAAAACCCCACCACGCCCACTCACCTGTTGCTCCGGGTTTGGCATGTAAAAGTGGCAGGACTGGTTAAGGTGGAAGTGTGTTAAATACACAAACTCGCACAAAGTAGGTCAAATGACCACAGTCTCTGCCCTTTACCCTAATTCTTCTACCTTTTATGATATGTATATATATACGTAAATACATATGTTTTGTTCACAATGCTAAGCTAGCCTGGACTTGTGATTAATCCTGACTTTATGGCCCGTAAGCTAGCATTGATCCCATTGACATGTCGCATTAGATTTTTTTAAGTGTGACCCATTTTTCTTATTTGAACAGGTGCGCATGTGTTAATGACTTGACATCTTAGGTAGGTCAAGTTGTCCTTCTCCGCACAATCAGCTTCCTCGCTCTCAACACGCGAGTTGAACTAAGGTGGCCTAAAAGTAATATAAACAAATTAAAGAATAGTTTCTTATCATTGAGTCGATTGTTTCTCACAATTTCCTCTCACAATTTCTCTCTGCATGATTGTTGTGATATCACAACAGGGAATTAAAGACAGACACTTCTGGAACAAACAAAGCTGCTGAGTTTTTTCTTACTTAACAGCTGAAAAAAAAAAAATTTTTTTCCATAAAACTAAAGATTCTAAGTTATGTTCATGTTTTAATTTTTTGCCGTTAATTAATTGATTTAATTGAGTCAATGTCAAAAATTTTGTGTAATCAACTACTTTCATTTTCAACTATGTGCCCGAGGCTCAATGACGGTATGAAGATCAAAATTAGGTCCTCTTATCATGTCCTCGATCTGCAGCAGGACTCCTCACAATTTATTTAACAGCTGTGGGAATTGTGTTATTATGTGTCCTTGTGTCATTTGTCCTCGTTGACTTCTGCCGAACGTGCATGCTCGGATCAGCGGCGTCACATTTTTCAAGTTTGTCATTCCTCTCAGCAAACGATGCACCATTTTTAAGGAGAGATAATCAGAGTCTAAGACAGCCTGCTTTCAAAGGAGATGCTGGACTTTTGTTAAAGATCAGCTTCCTAGATCGTGCTGATGATTCAGTTTCTCAATAATCATAACCTTTGGCGCACATAAAAACTTCTTTAAACTGACTCCACAAGAAAAGTTAGTAAGAAGCGGGTGTTGGTCAGTTTTGATGACATCATGTGAACAACATTCATCAACAAAAATGTTCATTTTCATCAAGTCAAAAAAACATCCAATGCATTTTTTAATAAAATCCCCATAACTTTTACTACAGCTTATTAAAAGAAGATGAACAAACTAGGAAGGAACAAAGGAAAACCTAAATACTGACGAACTGTAAAAACAGAGCAGGACATTTTGCGAGCAACAGGGTTGCCAGTTCATTTGCCAACACCTACGGGCAATCTAGAGTCTACAACTCTTTGGACTGGGATGAGCACCAGGAGTAAAACTAAACCATCGTACGACCCAGCTAAGAACGCAGAAAAAGGGACTGTGTTGCCACAAAAACACTTGCAATGTGACATAATTACTACCTGCTTGTATGGCAGTGACCCACATTGAAGATGAGGCTTCGGGTAAATTTCCTCTGCTGGAAATACTCGTATCTACTGATCAGCAGTACCTGCAGTGCTTTTTCTTCCTGCACATTCCACCCTGTCGCTTCTGGGTTCTTTCACACTTAAAGCCGTTGCACCTCTGCACTTATATTTCAGGCATTTGACACACATTTTACGATGCCAAGACCGAACCTTATCTCTCTTAAAACAACCTGATGTTATTAAGTGAATCAAGAGAAGGTTTTATTTAGAGGTGAACATTACGAAACCCTGGGCAAGAACGCTTGCACATCGTCCATTTTGAAATTAAAGCTCTCCAAGCCTTTAAGGACGATACGTACAGTAAATCAGTAAAGCTTCAGTGCTGAAATTTTCCGGTTGGTTCACTTCTGGACTGCTACCAACAGTCTGCACGAGTACGGGGAGGCCGTGACATCCTATTTGAACTTCTGTGAGGACACGACATGCCAACCCAGGTTCACAGCTTAGGTCAGACAGCTAGAGAGGCAAAAGGAGGAACCAATTAGGTGTGGGCGCATGAAGAGGTTTATAGGTATAGCGACAAAATAAAGGTTAAGCAAGGTGTTAAAAGAGGCCAAGCAAGAAGACAAGACTGAAAAGGTTTAAGACAGATCATTGACTACAAACAAAGTGTCTCATTAAAAATTTGGTCCTGGGTAACAACCTTAACAAGTTCTATTGTCAGTTTAAAAGGCAAAAGCTCAGCCTGGACACCATAAACTGAGATGCCATCCATTTGTTTGATTATTTTAACATTAACACAAGTTTGTCTTCACATGAAAAACTACTCACGTGTACAAACATCTGACATACTTAAAAACAACTTTGAAATGTGGATTAATGTGCTTTTAAGTTTCTGAGCTCAACATATCTGATAATGGGGCTTAATACGTGAGTTCCGTGCACGACTTCCCTGTCTGTGAAGCTGACCGTTAGTGCTGCATCATAGCAACAGCGAGTCAGACACACCTCAGTGTTGCACAACAGTATCATGAACCCATTTAATTTTAAAACTATGAAACTTTAATCTTAATTTGAAGTTACTGATTTTTCTGGTTTTTCTTATTATATAATAACATGTTACTAATAGAGGAGTTGCCAGACAGACTCACGGATTAATCACCTGCCTCATCATCAATCCTTTGACATGACTAAGAGTCCACAGCCTAGCTAGTGACACTGCTAATGAGTCTGTTTCCGGCTAAATGCTAATCTAAACATGCTAGCATCCTCACAGTGATAATGCTCCTATGCTAATATTAAGAAGGTTAGGAAGGTTAAGAAGGTGTTAGCATGCTAGCATGCTAACACCTGCTAGTTAGCATAAATCAACAGTACTGTCATTATTTGGTTATGTAACAGAATATTTAACAAATTTGAATTTAAGTTTTTTCAGACATGCTAAAAACAGTTATTAAATGAAGTACATTATGTTCCTTTATACAATATTCAACAATATACAAGTATAGTAGCTGCCCTCTCCCATATTGTATTTTTTCAACATGGTTTCCATATGGTCTTAATACACTAATACATTTCTGCTACAGTACGTTTTCTCAGAAGCAGAAGAAGAAAAAAGAAGTTGATAAATTATTGCAACAGAGTTTTGTTTGCTGCATCTTTTTTCACTGTCACCACAGTCCTGCTCCTTGTAGGTTCATATAATAACAGTCTTTCTTTAATCGTTAATGAAGCGACAAAAGTCAAGTTTTAGATTATTTAAAGCCGATTTATTTAAGTATATCTTTAGAAGTTAGCATATTAAGTCCTGATCTTTTAATTTCAAATATGTATCTTGAAAAAATTTTCACATAAACTTCTGATAAAGAACTTAAAAAACATTAATTTAAATTGTATTTATTTCATTTTGAAGGTAATTTGTTGTCAATTCTCTAAGTATCTCATAAAAGCTTAGCAGACCAGAGTGGTGAAAACACAAATATATAGACAAACAAATAAAAAACAAAAAAACAGTCTGGGTCCTAGTTTGTGTCTAACAAAACATTAACTCTGTACAAACTATGGAAAATACATTAAATTGTGAATTGAGGGAATTAAAAATTGTGATAATGTGATAACTTTCTAAATTCTAAAACAAAATGCCCAAATAAAGACATAATACAGCATTCCTAGTTATTATAGAAAGCATGTTTGTTTAACATGACTAATGGATGTTGTCATTAGAATTAAATGAGCAATAACTGTGATGCTGCGCTGCCTCACTACACTTCTCAGCAGTGACAGCGTAAATTATAAAAGCAGAAGTTGATAAATTATTGCATCAGAGACATTACTGTGCTAAACTTTATCACTGTATCTTTGATGAACACATTTTAGAGTGAAGAGGAGGGTTCAAGTTAATAATAATTCTCAAATTGGATGTGTTTTAGCTTCATCAGCTGCTTCATGTGTTTTTCTTTGAGCAAACATCCAGAGCAAGACTGGAGTCTTGTTTTATATTTTTCGATTTTATTAGGGCAACCCCCCCAACTTTTTATACAACCAGTCAAATGTTTGCATAAGGCAGCAACATTCATCATATTCACACACACTAACTGAGAGTCAAGAGCCTCATACTCTTAACAACAATCCGCCTAGCTTTTAATGCTAAAGTCTCCTTCTTATCTAACTTAAACAAACACAAACACACCTTTTCTCCTGCACCTTAGTTTGTGGAATGAGTGGTCAAACAAACATTCATAGGAAAAGAGCTGAAGAGCACAAAAGAGCTCGCAAACTTCAGTCCAGCTGTTTTTGTCGACTTAGTAGCAAACTAACGTCACATTGTCTGGCAGTGACGTTTAGGCCACAACTCAAGTTTGTCGGCTTTGACTCACCTGGCTGAGCTCAGCCTGCCAGCTAACTGAGACCACAAAAACATGAATCTTAATATTTACTCAAACACCTTTTTCTAGAACTTTTAATATCTAAATTTTTGATGGTTTTACAAAAAGAAAATGAAAAGTGACATTCCTGGTTAAAGTTGGAATTTGTGATAATGGACATTCGAAACAAAAAAACTATCTAGATTATGTACTTGTTTTTTTGTTTTTTAATCCATGTTGTGTTGAAAAAAAAATACTGTTGGATTCGTAAGTTACAGTTTCCCAGAGAAGGAAGTGCTACAAATATTTTCCTGTCATAGAAAGATGATTTTATAGTAAAGTCGAAACTAGCTACTGTAACTAAAAACTTAACAAAGTTTTGTAATTGTTCTTTTCGCCTTGGGGGGTAGCTGTGACCTGACTGCAATGGCCACAATGTAATCCTTTGGGGCAACTATGACCATTTATAATACCTTCACCAGAACTGCTTTTTTTTTGCTGTTCACATGCTACAATTGTTATTTCAAGCGTCTGACAACACTCACAAACATATGTGTGCAGAAAAAGACCATTTGTTAAAATGTTACATTGTTTTTGTTTAACCAGAAAGTAACAAGTTTCGACTGAAGAAAAATGTTACTCTCAAAACCCTACAAAAAAAGTCTTGAAAAAGTCTTGGAATTTTCTTAAACAAGGAGGTGACTTGCATTTTTCTCCACTAAAACTTTGGGGTCGTAAAAGAAAACCTATCAGCATGGCCAGATATCGGAGAGAGAAGTCAGCGAGAAAAAAAGAGCCTTTCTTGCAACCGATTAAAAGATAACACACTGTATATAAGAACGAGTCAAAGCAACAGGTTGACACTGAGGAGGAAGATACTTCTGCAGCAGGTTTTTTTAATGACTCTTCTGTTTTTTTGTCTGTGCACCTTTTCTCTTTCTCCTTTTTCTCACACTCTCACACAAAGAATATTCCTAACTTGCCTGTGTTTCTTCGCTAAAGGTTATTATCATCTTCATCTTCATCATCTCGTCCAACATGAAGACTTTGTCTGTTCTCGTTTGCGCCATCATGTTTCTGGCTGCAGCTGATGGTGAGTTTTATACCAAGGCTTTAAGATTATGCTGCTGCTAGTTTAAAAAGTTGTATTTCTTGGATATTTATTCAAGAAATATATCTACTAAGAAGAGTGATGGTTTACTTCAATAGACATTAATAGCATTAATAAACTTTAGCCTCTGACTAGCTAAATGAGCAGTAACTTTAGGATAGAAAAAATATGAACAAATCAAGTGTGAAATAGTGTATGAAGGATTTATTATCATGTGATGCAACCTGCAAAAAAAAGTATGTTACATAGAACATGGAGTTGTTGATTTGTAGATGATGTTATTGAAGCCTCAAGCTTGATACAAGGATACAAGGAAGTTTATCGGTCATTATACAACAGGTTGCATAATGACCAATAAAGTGTGGTTCCCTTTAGATTGATTAATTGATTGTAGAAAAAATAAAAATAAAATTATTAAACACAGGGGAGTGCGAATGGTGCATTCAGTAGTCTCACAGCCTGAGGGAAGAAGCCACCCTGCTGCCGTTGGGCAGCGGATACTTCTGTATCTTTTGCCCGACAGCAGAAGGGTGAACAGGCTGATTGATGTAATAGGTATCATTATTTTGTTCTTCAGGAGCAGAGTGGTCACATTTGGCAGTTGAAATAAGATCATTTGGTGTAGTAGCACGAGTGATTTTGAAGATTTCTGTAAACTGAAATTTCGGCAACATCCATGTTTCTACTGTATTTCTCTTCTTTGGATAGTTTACTCTAATAGCAGCCCGATTATTAATGTTATATGGTGAAAAGACAGACACAAATGTAATTGTTTAATGCATCTATTATAAAATGAGCTGTAAGGATGGTTTAAATAAACTGCCTTTCTTCTCTGTGTCTATTCAGCGGGGATTTTTCGCTACTGCGACCGTGGCTGGTTTTCGAGCTTGGGTTCCTGTTACCAGTACGTCCCACAATACCTGACTTGGTCAGCAGCAGAGGTGATCCGGACAGTTCGGAGGCAGCGTGCAATGCTTCCACATCTCTCATTAATATGATGTC
>JAQNCA010000020.1:9298327-9308332 GCA_029783725.1 Acanthurus tractus | reverse complement strand
TTTTAACCAGCGACAGACGTCCCACAAAACCTGTGTTTGTTTACGCCACAGGGACACGCTGACTGTGTGGAAATGAGTCTTTTTACCCGCTGTGACGGCCATTTTTCTCCACATCCTTAAGCACTGTGGCTGCAACTGTTTTGCACCTAATCAGACTATTTTACTGATAAACAGAACAATTGGAGAGATTCTAACAAAACCGATCAAAGCTAGTTTACTCCCAGAGTCACTTAAGAATGGAAGGTAACCAGAATCACATGAGTAGAGATTTTAAAGTTTGAATTTACTCTCATTAAAGTGTTAAGAAGTTAAGTTGTCTGAAATCCTTGTAATTCCTAATCTGACAGTGAAAGTCCAGCAGAAAGCAGCAGCCCTGTGCTGATGGATCTGCATCCATATTGTTTGATAGATGGCAATAAAACACTATTTGTGAGCTGCATGAGGCAGGCAGATAATTGAAGAGTTAATGAACAGAAGGCAAATTTATCATTTTGATGATGAAATAATAAATTTGTGTAAAATGCAAACAATTTCTTAGCTGAAATTTTATTAGAGTTGTGTGTTTCTCACCACTTTTGGACAGTTTACACACAAAATGATCAATATATCGTCTGCAATGAAAATAATCATTTATTGCACCTCTGACAGTTTGCACCCAGCTCAGTTTGTACTTGTATATGAGCTTGTGTTTTAAAGAAATGGCTTCCATTAGAGGTGAGATTGAGATTCACAGCGTGCTGACGATGTTTGTTTGCTCCCGTCTCACTTTCAGCAGCGCGAGTTGTCAGTGTTGTTGTTTGTGACTGTGCTTTTTAGTCGGAGCAGCACTTTGTTGGACCGCCTGCAGGCAGGAAACATCCTGATGAAGCTGCTCTCTGAGTGTTTTGGTTTCCTAATGGCCTCTGAAAGCACAAACACTGGAAAAAAACACGTTCCGAACTGGAATGTTACCAGTTCAACACCTACTGAGGTGTCAAAGATGTGGATACTCTTGTTGAAATAGCCAAAAGTACATATATTATTATTATTATGTTGTACAGAATAAATAAAACATTCCCTTTGCACTGCACTTCCTGTTTACTTGCCTTCAGTCAAAGCATTGATCGGTAAACTTATCGTTGAGTCACTGCAGCTCTTAGTTGTGTCTGTGTTGAAATGTGGAGTGGGGCGTCTCTGAATAACACTGCAATGTCGCCCACTGGTGGACGCATGTTGTAAATGCACCCCATCCCACAGCCTGATGCTCCTCCACACATCTGTCTCCTTTTCTTTGGCTTTTCTTTGGCTTTTATTTGGACGTGTAGAAATGGAGTTAGAAAATTCAGAGGAGGGTGAAGCTGCCATTTCCAAACTCTCAACAGGCGTACAAAATATGGAGAAAAAATGACTTAAAATGGGTAAAATAAAACTCCAAAAGTTTATCAAAGGACTTTAAAAAAAAAGAAAAGGGATATCTAGCCACTTCATTCTTCCCTCTTCCTTTTCCTCAGCTCGGTGTACGACGGTCAGGAACATGGCCTCTTCATGGAGAAGCTGGATGCCCGGATCAGGAACCACGACCGGGAGATCGAGAAGATGTGTAACCATCACTTCCAGGGGTTCGTGGACTCCATCACAGAGCTGCTCAAAGTCCGAGGGGAGGCGCAGAAGCTGAAGGTAAGGAGGAGCGAACAGGATGGAGAGCAGCGAGCGATGAAACTTCAAGTCTTGATGCTTCTCTCTTATGTGTTGTTGTTTGTTCTCGCTCAGAGTCAGGTGATCGAAACCAACAGACGTCTGCAGGATGAAGGCAAAGAGGTGACAGATTCACACATGTCAGTTCTGTCCAATCAGAAGTTGTTTTTAAAGTTTTCTTTACTAACGCTCCTCCCCCTCGCCTCCTTCTCCTCCTCCTTCTCCTCCTCCTTCTCCTCCCCGCTCAGCTCACCAGCTCCATGGAGGAGCTGAAGCAGTGTCGAGTGCAGCAGAGGAACATCGCCACCACCATCGACAAGCTGACACACTGCCTGCCAGGTAACACACACACACACACACACACACACACACACACACACTCCATGTGAGAAGCACCTTGTCATGTTTTCACCCGACTGTTCTGAACTAAACCATCTCTGCTTCATGTGTTTGCCTCCCACAGTCCTGGAGATGTACAGCAGACTGCAGGAGCAGATGAAGGCCAAAAGGTTTGTCACACATCCTGTTTATCGAGACTAGGGATGGGTATTTTTATGAATCCGATTCTGGTTCTGCTTATCGATTCCGGTTCCTAATGATTCCTTATTTCGATTCCAAAATGGTAAAAAAATAGAAGGCCAGTTGTTTATTTAACAAAAGTAACTTTATTTCTTTACCTTGTAAGAAAATGATAAACAAAAATAAAATCCTGTCTGAGCAGCAACTTAGAAAAGATCTCGTAATTACAAGATCCAGATCTCATAATTAGGAGATTAGGTGTCGGATTTCTTTTCTAATCCAGTGAATGCAATGTGCTTAAATACGGAAGTGCATTGCATTCACTGCATAAAAAAAACAAAATTAGACACCTTATCTCATCATTATGAGAAAAGATCTCGTAATTACGAGATAAGGTGTCTTACTAACTTTTATCCAGTGGATGCAGGTGAAATGAATTCACTGGATAAAAGATAATTAGACAGGTCCTGACTCCTGACAAACAGGAAGCCATTGTTAAAAAAAGGTTACAAGTGCGTCCAAGAACCGATAAGCAGAACCCAAAGTAAATATTTTTTAAGGGTACTTGGTACTGCCATTTTTGATTGGGTTCCTACTCGGATCAGAATTTCGGTACCCAACCCTAATCGAGGGTTACAGATAGTCATGTGTAGTGTACTGACACTGTTACAGGGCTGAGCAGGGATGGGGGGGGGGGCTGCTTCCAAACAGGGGAGCAGCTGCAGGAGTGAGAACTGGTTTGATAACCAATGATCAGATGTTCCAGGTTCTTCTGTAAGAAATGCAAAGTGACTGTCCGGCTAAAAGAGGCAGTAAGACAAACGTATGTCTCGACACGAGCTGGTTTACTGGTTTACTGATACCTGGACCCTGCAGCAGACACAGGAGGGGATACTTAGGATGCAACCCCGTTAAAACTGCTCCTCAGGGTGTTTAGCTTTAAGGAAAGGGAAGCTGGAGCTCTGACTCCTGGATTAAGAGTGGGAATGCCGGGTCTGGTTGAAGACATCAGGGATTGACTCTGCTGTAATACAAAGTAATCTGTGGAAACCTGAAAGACTGATGGAAATTCTTAAAAACAGGAAGCAACAGGCTTATTTCACAGCTTTTTCATAAATATATGCTGATTTTCAAACATATTTCCCATGCAGGGTTATTCTAACATGTGTTTCAATGCAGATAACATGACTTAATGTTTCACTTTGACCACTTTGATCATCGTATCCTAACTTCTGGCCACTAGGTGGAGCCAGAGGGCCTGGAACAGAGACACAAGCTGCTCTCGCTCTGTGTCTTCTCCCCGCTGCCTGCCCTCGGCCTGACCTGCAGACAGAAGTCTGCCGGCTCATAAATTTGTCATTTGTTTGTGTGTTTTTCTGCTTCTCCGCGTCCTGCGGCTGCCGGGGCTCTCAGAGAGCAGCCAGAGGTCAGCCAGAGGTCAGCCAGCCAGCACAGAGTGAGACGAGTGCAGCCCGGTGAAGTGGAGTGAAGTGTTTGGGGGATTTTGTTTTGCCAAGGATCCCTGAGGTGTATCGGAGTGTGTTTATTTCTCTGTGTGTGTGTGTGTGTGTTTGCCCTTTGTGTGTGTGTGTGTGTCTCTGCTTTCTTTTAGTCATGCATCCGACAGCCAGGATATTGTTTTACCGCCGCATGTCTGTTTTATTTTTCCCCCCAAAGTGTCTCCTCCCTCCACGAGGATCATGTGACGTCTGCACAGTCCTGCGAACAAACAAACAAACAAACAAACAAACAAAAGCTCGTTTAGTCGAGAAGTTAAGCTGATTAGAAATCAACCATCCAGGAGAACTTAGGTGTGTGTTTCTCCGGCAGGTACTACCCGGCGCTCCGGACGCTGGAGCAGCTGGAGCAGACGTGTCTCCCCCGGGCGGGTCAGTACCGCTTCTGCTCCATCATGGCGGAAAACATCCCCAAGCTGAGGACCCAGATCCGAGACACGGCCATGTCGCAGCTGAGGGACTTCCTGGAGAGCATCCGGAAGCACTCGGACAAGATCGGAGAGACGGCCATCAAGCAGGTACACACAGACACACACACACAGACACACACAGACACACACACACACACACACACACACACACTTCCTGTTAAAAGAACTTCATCGTTTCATCACAATAATCAGTTTAAAAACAACCACAGAAATCAAAATTCAGCCAGAAGAAGCAGATCTGTTTTTCTTTTTCTTTTTTATTCCTCACATCTCTGTGTGAAAATTACCCACAATGCACCTCATATCTGTTGCGTGCGTTAGCTGCTAGCTGCTAACGAAGCCTGGAGCCTCCAGCTGGCAGCAGAGATGAGAAACAGGCAACAAAAGCTGCTTTTTCAACTTCACTCTCTTGTTTTTGTTCATTTTAAAACCAAAACTTGTCACTCAGGCGACACCACTCGAGGCAGTGTAAGTGTGTGTGTGTGTGTGTGTGTGTGATTCTACCTGTTGTGAGTGTGTTTGCTACCTGTGTGTGTGTGTGTGCCGACATCAGTGTGTTTACGGTTGCAGTGTGTGTGTTTGCTGATGAGAGCTGCTCTGTGTTACTGACTGAACTGTTGTTTGTTCTCCATCATGTGTTTCTTTCTCTGTATGTTAATCAAAAGCAGCCGATGTGTGTGTGTGAGTGAGTGTGTGTGTGTGTGTGTGTGTGCATACATGTATGTGTGTGTGCTTGTGTGTGCATACGTGTGTGTGTATATATGTCTTGCTCTGTGGTTTCACTGCCAGTAAACAAGCATGTAGGCGCTGCAGGAGACGCCATAGCTTGTCGATGAACGTGCACGCTCTCTCTCACACACACACACTCACACACACACACACACACACACACACACACTTGCAGAGAGACCCCGCTTTTCAGCACTTACCTAATTGTTTTCTGTTTTCCAAGGCCAAGGAAGTTACGAGCGTGTCTGTTTGTGTGTTCTGCGCTCTCTTGTGGCGTCCACGGCTCGGAGCGAGGCCTCCGCTTTGTTTGTGCGCCTCTGTTATCCGGGGGGTGAGTGTTGTTCCGTGGGATTGCAGGACGGAGGGGTGGGACGGGAACGAGGAACGGCGGGGCTTTGACGACAGACAGATGAGCAGACGGAGACTCTGAGAAAAGTGGCCGTGCCGTCTCGGCGTCGTGTAGTTTGCCTCTAATCGCAGCTTCCTCTGTAATAACTGCAGATTTCTGTCATTTTGAAAAATCTGGATCACAAACGCGCTTCAGATTACTAAACTCCTGGTTTGAATTCAGCACAGAAGCTTTGTTTTCTTTGTTTTTTCTCGTTCCTGCAGTGTCAGGTGGCTGCGGCTCAGGTGGAGCTGGTGGTGCTTCAATCAAAGAGCTCCTGGTTTTTAGACAAACACCTCGCAAATGTAATTTCAAGCCATAAATGCAATTCTCCAACCTGTTCAAGCGTCTAACAGAAGCTGCATTTCTCCCTTAAAAACGTCACTTTGAGATGTAAATCACCACAATATTCAACGCTGCCGATGTGTCATCAAAATATCTTTCTGTTTTTGACAGAAACTGGTTAAAAGATGCATTTTTCTCTGCAGGAAGTCGTTAAATATCAATTAAATTGTCCAAATTTCTCAGGTAACAGCTTGTAAAACTAGCGACTTCCTGAAAACAACACTGCTAATCTTAATTCACACCACTTTTATCTGAACTTCGTTGTGTCACAAAGGTATTAAATATAGTCGATTGTGGGGTGCTATTGTGATTCTGTCCTCTAGAGGTCACTGCAGGATCATTTTCTCGCTCTTAATCCAAAACGTTGCTGTTTCTGGTTTCGCAGTGAGCAAAGTTCCCCCTGCGAGCGACGAGCCGGCCCATTCATTTGAGTCAGTCAGAGAAACGAATGCAGATGCTTCCCCGCAGGGAACGAGGGGATAAATCACAGGCTGCGGCCTTCACACTCACCAGATCCTGAACAAGCTACAGGCCTGGGAAGTTTCTAAACAACATCAGATCTTTAGGAAGAATGACGTTTAAGGAGGAATCGATGACAAAGTGCTTTGAAAATGATCTGAAAGTGAGAGTTTTACACCTTTTTATGTTAGTTTTCCTTTAATTTGTCACTTTTCTGCAGGTTAAAACGTTTATTTTCACTCTGTAATGACAGTTTTAGCTCAGAAAGTCAGTACAGTTTGTCTTCAGATGACCATCAGATGTGGAGAACATCGTCCCAGCGTATCACTCCTCATCTACACACCCCCTAAACCCCGCGGTGACCTTAAGGTGGGGGGTCCCAGGACCGCAATCCGAGACCCCGCTGGCAGAGAAAATCCACTTGCAGTCGCTGAGGAAGCTAACCGCTAACTCCTCTAACCACTAATTACAAGGGAGATTATGGAAGCCCCAGCGGTCCGGCCGTCCTGATACCGATACCGGGATTATGTTGTTGTATCACATGTTTGGCTCGCGGCGCTCACACTCAATCTGAAGCCTCCTAAAAGTGTGTGTGTGAGTGAGTGTGTGTTTGAACAAATTAGGAGCTCTTCTTCTTTCCATCCTTCCCTTTGTCCCTCATTCACCCTGCTTGGTTTGTTCCCGTCCCTCCATCCCTCTCTCTCTCCATCCCTCTCTCTCTCTCCCTCTCTCTCTCGCTCAGACAGCGTGTCTCTCCGCTGCGCTCTGTTACAAATTAGCTCTAACTCTCTGTAGCCGGCCGTCGTTACAGCTCCATCGAGCGAGGATGTGAAAATAAATAGATCTGGGGAGGGAGAGGAGGGGATGGAGGGAGGAGAGGGAGGAGAGCGCAGGGGCTCACAATGGAGCTATTGTCTGCTACCACATGCCCATAGGAGAGGAGGAGGAGGAGGAGGAGGAGGAGAGAGGGATGAGGGAGGAAGATGTGAGGAGAGGAAAGCAGAGAAGGAGAGAAGGGAGGAATGAGAGTGGTGGAAAAAAAGAGGAAGAGAGGGAACAAGATGGATAAAAAGGATGAATGTGAGGTAGAGAAGGAAGTGATGGAAAGAGGAGAAAAAGGAGGACAACAGATGATGAGGAGGAGAAAGAAAAGGAAGAGAAAGATAGAGAAGGAAGGCAGAAGTGAAGTGGTGGAGTTGGAATAAAAAAGTGGAGGTAAAGAGAGAAGGAAGAAAGGAAGGAGAAAGGAGGTCTGGAGGAAAAGAGGTGGAAAATAGGGAAAAGAGAAGAGGAAGATGAAGGGAAGAGGAAGAGAGGGAACAAGATGGACGAAAGGATGAATGTGAAGTAGGAGGAGAAGTGATGGAAAGATGAGGAGAAGGAAAGAAAAGGAAGAGACTGAAAGGAAAAGATAGAGAAGGAAGGCAGAAGTGAAGTGGTGGAGTTGGAATAAAAAAGTGGAGGTAAAGAGAGAAAGAAGGAAGGAGAAAGGAGGAAAAGTGGTGGAAAAAAGGGAGGAAGGTGAGGAAACAACAAAGATCAGAGAAGAGAAAAACACTTGAAGATGAGGAAAAGAAAAATGAATGAGAGGATGGAGACGAGCAAGAAGAGGTGGAGGTGGAGGAGGAGAGGTAAAGGAGCAGGTGAGAGGAGGAAGAGAGAAAAACGAGTTAACAAACTAAACAGACGTGTGATTAAAGAAAAGAAAAATGTTTCCAGGTTCTTAAACGTGAGAATGCACTGCTTTTCTTGGTCTCACGTGAAAACAAAAGGACCGTTTATTCATCTTTTCTTGATGAAACGAGACATTAGTTTGCAGAACGCGGTGACGAACAGATTCAGCGTCTCTGATGTTTCATTAATGACGTCAGACAGCAGCGACACGATGGAGGGAATTTGTCTTTCGGCTCGACGGCGGGAGAAACGGGATGAAGCTATTTGTCGTCATGGTGATTGAAACCCCTTCACGCGGTGTTTTAAGCCTTCGAACTTATCGATCGAGTCGCTCAGACCGGCAGGAAGGAAAAGGAGACGCTTAAAGGAGGAGAGGGAGAGATAAAAGGAGAAAAGGAGGTGAAGAGGAGCAGGAATGAAGGTTAACAGAAGGAAGGAGGAGAGGAGTCGTCCTTCGTCATTTTCCTCCTCCTCTCTTCCTGTCGCATCATGATTCCTCTCCTTCCTTCCTCCTCCACTCCTCATCTCCTTCCCTCCTTCCTCCTCTTTCTTTCCTTTTTTCTGTCAGACTTTACTTTCAGCAGAGGACAGATTCAGAGCTTCTGCTGTGTATGTGGTAGTCTCACTCACACACACACACACACACACACACACACACTAATGGGAAACAGATTGCTCGGCCTGTGAAGTGGAAGAAGATTGATTACCTGTATCTAGTTACTGAACACACACATGCGCGTGTGTGTGTGTGTGTGTGTGTGTGTGTGTGTGTGTGTGTGTGTGGCGGCGGCGGCGGCGGCGGCGGCGGACAAGGGCTGGGTCGGTGTGTCGAACCATCACAGGCAAAACAAAAATACTGTTATGGGTCGCTGTGTGTGTGTGTGTTAAAGTGTGTGTTGTCTGCAGAATAATGCTCCACAGTTCACCGCCATCAGACACCATTATTTCTTATTGGGGGGGGGGGTCCATCTGCCAAAAAGGGATGTATAAGAGGAGGGGGTGTCCCCGTCAGGTTCTCGCTGAGTCATTTACCGCCGAGTGTTCGCGTAGAAGTCGTGCCGAGTCGACATTTATACGTATTTTTCCGTCACAACACATCCACGCAGCAGTGTGCTTTAACTGCACACACACGCTCAAGCACAAACAACTTAGATAACAAACAAAACCCTTTAATATTTTAAATTTATGAAGTTAAATCAAACGTCTTTAAAGTGTTTAATGTTGTCAGGAGATAAAACGTCTTTATAAGACCCACGTTGGCGGTTTTTGCAGGTTTCATGAGTGCGATCGTGAAGTTTCAGGGTGAATGTCATTAAAAAAACTGATGGCTGCTGCTTAAAACCCTTTTACTATGAAGGTATCTGCGGCGATGCGGCTGCACTTGCGTTGTTCGAATTACCGTAGCTTAGCAACCATTTGCGCTAGAAAGAAAATTCAAACGGTTCCTGAAAGTAGACAACATGAGCTTTCCCCTCATCTATGGTTATTACGGTAAGCTACTGCCTTCAGGAGCAATCGCCATCCGAAAACAGACGAATACATTAGCATCGTCTAGAATTTGTCATGCACAGTTCATTTGTCCGTAACTCTTCAACCGTTTGTGCAAGAAAGAAAATTCCAACTGCTCCTGAAACTAGAGAAGATGCGCTTTGCGTTGATACTTTGCTTACTTCGGTAGGCCACAGGGATCGCTTCTAAATGTTTCCTCAAGTATCATAAGGGCCGCAAGTGCCTGGAAATGTGAAAATAGAAGTGGCAATAAGAGAGAAACTGAAAGCCCAGGGGAGAAAATATTTTTTGTACAGATGTATTATAGTTGATAGTTCAAATTTGTGTTGTGTTTTATTGTGTTTGTGTTCATTTGCACTTTCTCTTAAACTAAAAACCTGAAAAATCCACTTCCTTTTTTTTTTTTCCACTTTAAACTGTTATTTCATAACCAAAACACACAGAGATGCATAAAAACTGTCAGATATTGTAAGCTGAAGTTACTCCTAGCATATTTTATGACACTTTACCAGCCAAAATAACAAAAATAATCCAGACGGCCTATATTACACTAAAATGTTAAAGGGTTTAGAAACAGAACTTGTGCCAGTTTCGGTCAACGAGTTACAGCAAACAAAGAAACAGAAACTGATGTGCTAATCAGTTAAGAAATGCTGAATCGGGCTTCTGTTCGTCCTGCAGGTTGCCTGACTTTTGCCTGAAAACTCCTCACGATTCACACACCTGGTGTTTCTGTAAAAACCCGGCGTGCAGAGGAAGA
>JAQNCA010000020.1:8999879-9012550 GCA_029783725.1 Acanthurus tractus | reverse complement strand
TGTGTGTGTGTGTGTGTGTGCCCAGTGGCGCCGATGATGCTTTAATCAAAATACCCAGCACTTGAAGCTTTTCCAGCCTCTCACTCACTCTGACTCTCTCGCTTTGTTTTCTGTTCACACTCACACACACACACACACACACACACACACACACGCGCGCACACACACACACACACGCACACGCACACACACACTCCCTATTAAAATGTGCTGAAGACAGAAAAAGCTGGAAAACCAAACAAATCATCAACAATCAAGAACTTCATTTAAAATCAAGAAGAAGAAAAGATGAAAACGAGGAACAAAATCCAAATTAAATCGCATTTTGTGAGACGAACTTCATTTATAGAAAAGTAAAAAATACATTTTTGCCTTGTGGATCGAATTTAATCATGTCGAGACATTTATTTCGTTTCTTCTTCATGGATCTGGTGTGAGACGATCGACCGAACACTCACCGAGGTCTGCCGCCGTGTACTGAACTCCTCTGAAGTGGACGACGTCGTCCTGGTAAACCGGCTTCGGCAGGTTTCGCCGCTCGCACGCCCTGCAGAGCAGCTGCCGAGGCGTCAGCTGGTCTCGCCACTGGTTTACCCCCGATCTGACGGGTGAGACGGGCAGAGAGACGGGGTGTGAGACGGGAAAGAGGGAGGCTGTGGCTGGTTTTGACGGTTAAAGAAGGAGTCACAGGTGTTTCTTTTGTCCACTCACACACAGTAGGACTGCGGGAGGCCACAGGTGGCGCCGTGTTTGGACAGGAAGCGGTTCTCCAGGTCGATCACCGTCTCGCCGATCTTCTCGTCTTTGGTCAGCATGTCGTGGTCGTACAGCATCACCCGAAGGTCCTTGTCCAGAGGGAGGGAGCAGGTGAGCTCGAACATCCTGAGAGGGGAAATGACAGTCAGAGCTGTGATTGGAGCTTCAAAGGCCATGTGACCTCATTTCACTGAATATGTGTGATGATTGGCTCATGAACTCCTGCTTTGAGGGCCTCAGATTTGGCGCCATCTTGGTTTGTTGGAGCCAAAAGTGGCCAATGGGATCAAGAAGGTGGAGCTGCTTTTAATCTGCATTGCTTTAGTTTGTTTTGATCTGACTGAGAAGCCAAAACAAGCTTCTGTAGCCACAATTACCACAATATCTGCATGATTTTTAACCCCTGCTGGCCATTAGAGAGAATGCAGGATTAAAGCACTTAATGATGCAAAAGCTCTGCCCACTTTTTATTTTGTCCGTCATGTCTCGTTACATGGCAGGAGAAGCTGTGATGGGATGCAAAGTGACATGTGTGCATGACATCGCGTTTCTTATGACGTGATGTTTTCTTAAATTAGGATTTTAGTGTTGTGATGTCACATATCTGCTCAAAACTAAGTGCTTCTCTGTGTCAAACCTCTTTTTTTAATGTGAAATCTGGTGATAAACACTCCCAAGTTACTGGCAACGTTTCCTTTAAATAACAGAAATTTATCGCATTTTTAAGTGCATATAAAAATGAGTTGAAACTGCTTTTAGTTTTATTTAAAGTGTGACAGAATAAAGCAGCATGAGATGAAGAATAAGAAGAAATGTGCTCTTTGGCTCAGTGAGACTCCATGAAAAGCTGATCTGCTTGTTCAGGCAGTTCACATGTGCAGCCTGAGCTCTGATGTGCACCGTGATGCTGTGTTCGGTGTGAGTGTAGCGACCCCTACTGGTGAAAGATCGATTACAGAGAGGAGGAACTGAGGAGAATATAAGTTGGGGGGAAAACTGATCAGATAGAAAGCAACATGTTAAAGATAAATCTGTCAACCTGCTGAATTCAAAACCATCATGGTCTCATTTAACACCAGACATTATGGGATGTCCTCATGGAAAAGGTTGCCCCGGTTTCGACTGGAGTGATGTGTTTTTTTGGGCTGGAAAGAGAAAGTCCGCCCATCGTTTCTGCTCGGCGAGGATGAGAGTGACCTTGAGTTTTTCTGCAGAAGCAGCAGCCGCAGTTTTCTGTTTTTAAAGTCTGCGACCGAAACCACAATTACATGTGACAGTTAAAACTGAAAGAAAGTCAAAACCTCGGAGGACGGAGACGCCAAAAAAGCTGCAAGGTAACAGGTGGTTTCTGTCGAGGCCGCAGACTTTCGGGGGCTGGAGGTTCGCACCAATACAGCAGACTATTGACGGAGGGAAATAAGAGCACCTGGGCACCTGGTGTTAGCTCAAACATGACGTCTGCGTGCATTTAAAAATAGTTAAAATAATAAAAACAATCAAGAGGTCAGTGCAGATTAATCGTCTGAGGCCTGTTGGAGGCTTAAACCACTTCACAAAGAGGAATAAAGGATGCAGCGAGAATCCAAACGTCTGATGATCCCGTGTGGACCGTTTTTAAAATTAACAATGACATGATGACGATGTGAAATGAACTGGATTCTCTCCTGGGACAAAAAAAAAAAAAAGCCTGTATAGTCTGCAAGTCTGCAAAGTTTGGGGAAGTCCGGACGTTTGAGGGCCTCGAGGGGACGTTACGTACTTTCCGAAGACGGGGTCGAGCGTGCAGGGGATGTAGTTTTCGTGGTCGTTCACTGTCTTTTTCCCCAAGGTGATCTTCACGTAGGGGTCGCACTGCAAAACACAAGGCAGGAGAGAGACAACTTACTGGTTTTCCCATCATCCTTCTGTTGGTCTGATTAAAAAAAAAAGCTCATTTCTTAGTGCATCAAAATTTAAAATAAGAATAATAATCAGACGCTCTTCTCTCCTCCCTTCGTACCTTCCCGTTGGCGTCTTTCGGCTGCAGCCCGTGAGCCTCGATGACGTAGACTCGGACCAAACAGTCCTCGATGCCGTTGGGGGGGAGTTTTCTGAACTGTCTCGGGGGAGGAGGGGTGGAGGGGTCGTCCGGCAGCGGGTAGATCTTAAACATACCCTGGTTTGGGCGGGTGAGGGTTGTGGGGATGAAGTTAAAACAAATGAAACCAGTTTAAAAGAAAGAGATGTACGAGTTGTGCAGCGTATTTGTGACATTTTGCAATGTTTCACATCAATTACAACATTTACTGTTTGAGATACAGGCAGTGGTGGAAAGTAACTAAGTACATTTACTGAAGTTTTGTTCTTTGCTCAGCCCAAACCTTCCTTTCTAGGTAACTAATCAGAAAAGCCACTCAGATCAATCAAAGCCCATTTTGCTGTCTTCAACAATTCCACGATAACCTTTCAATCTATAAATTAACCTTTAAATCTTATATTTCCTTTCTCTTCATCTCTGTTAACAGATTAAAGTTGTAGATTAAAGTCAAATTTTAAGTCCTGGTGCCTTAAAATGTGTCCTGAAATATGGATTGTTGATTTATCGGTAGAAAAAAACTGAGATTAATCCGTAGACATTTTTATTTTACCTTGAACTCTCCGACCACTGAAGGATCTTCTCCTTCATCCTGAGTCTTTCCTCTGTGCAGTTTGAAAGTCTGACAGAAATCTTCGAGACCCTCGAAACTCTCGACCTTCTCGAGCTCCTCGTCGTACACCTGAGCGAAAAGAAAAATATTAATCGCATTTATTCAAATATATTTACATACTGTGATGGAATAATTCACATGTGAGTAAAAAATTCAAGAGGAAGAGGGATTAAGAGGGTTGAAAGAAGACAAAAGAGTTGAGGAAACAGGACTGGAAGCTGTGAAATTTGGGAAAAGGGCTAAGCGATAATAGATGAGAGAAAAGGACCAGAAGAAGAAATATTGGAGGAGAAAATGGGCTAAGGGTGAAGAAAAAAGAAGGAAGGAATGATTAAAGTTGACGAGAGAAAGTGGGAGACAAAAGGAAGGAAAGAGGAAAGAGTGACAACATGATTATGCACATATGAACACTCACATTATTCTGTTAATGGTGAGTGTTGGCTGCTTTAATTCCTCTGGTATTAGATTTTAAAACCGAGCCAAAAGCTACTCAACGCCGCATTACTCTCACACCGAGCGCTAAAGTCCAGGCCGGGACGTCCACGTGTCAAAATCACGAAACAGATTAATCCATTTTCATCAACGATGTCTGTTTACATCAGTCACACACACTCGTTTCTTTTCCTTTTGATGAGTTGCTGACAAGGCGAATCCCTGCAGAGCTGGAGACCGTGGGCCACTTTAGCGTCGAGCTAACGAAAGTAACGGGGTGACAGAAGCAGCGAAACCACGGTGGTAATAAGTGGAGGAGGAAAGACGATTATTGACTTAACGCTCACAAATTTAGCCAATGTTTTTTTTGCAATCTCTTTATTTTAATAACGTGTAATTTCGCAGTACGGAGCTTTCGTAAACGCTGCACTATTTGTGGTTTCTGTAAATGGATAGTGGCCTCTAGAGCAGCGGCTACTATATGATTAATCAAAGGGAACAATGAGGCTAGTTAGGAAGGAGAGATGTGGCGTTGTGAGGGGAAAGAGGGAGGAGGGAGATGAGGAGGAATGAAGGGTATATGGTCTACGATTTGGGTGGAGAAAGGGTAAAAGAGTTGGAAAAGCAGGGTGAGTGAAGGGGGGGACGAAGAGAGAGAGTGATGAGGGGGAATGATGTAAACGAAGAGAGAGGGAAAAAAAAGAGGTCTGGAAACAGCGGTTCATTTCACTGCTCGAACACCAAACCCAGTGCCGAGGGAGAGGGGAGACGAGAGGAGAGGGGAGATGGTTTAGACAAAGCGTGAGGGCCCGGAGAGTTGATACACGATACACCAACTGAAAGAGTGACTCAACACCCTCCTTTTTTTAAAGTGCAGATAGACTTTTTTAGTTTAGAGTTAGATCTGTAGATTGATAGCTGACACGTCTGACAGTGCATACGGCCGCCAGCAGCAAGCTAACTTAGCTAAGCACAAAGACCACCAGCTTTGATGCCAATTTGTCCGGTGGTCACTCACCGAAAAAGCATTTTTTCGTATAAAAGACGTCCGAAAACTGTGGATCTGTGACAGGAAGTGCCCGTATCTTTAGCGTCTACCTTCTTCTTCCTCTTCTTAATACATTTCGTCACCTTGTCTCTGTTAAAGTCACACCTTTAAGCAGGTAGACCGGCTGTACAGAGATGCAAATCCTTGCTGTCATTGGCTGACATGTTGATTCAAATTGTGTTCGTCAAGTCAGCACATGTGCATAAAAAAAACGGGGGTTCAGGTTCGGGTTTTTTTGGACTTGTTATACGGGAGATTTTCATCAGTTTTGAAGTGGAATACATTCATGCTACTTTGTGGAGGGAAAAGAAAGACACATTCAAAATCCTCCAGCAGATCCACAAGTATGCATACTTTGGCAATCTCCATGACGGAGGAAGGATCAAAAAATAATCTAACTGACGGATAAAAGGTGAACATCAGTTTATTTCTGGGCTCCTCAGGTCTTTTTTCCCTTCAATATTAATCTTAAAAATTGGCTTAACTGTGCTTTTTTTTAATTGGGAAGAGTGAGGAAAGAAGGATGTGCTATTTGTTTAAAGGTGAAGCCGAGTTTGAGGAGGTTAGAGGTGTGAAAGCCTCGAAGAAAGCCGGGATGATGCAAATGAAAGACAAGTCTGGAAACACTGACTCACTGGAATACGACAAATCCCAATCTGCCTGCACCGAACCAAACCCAGTACCAAGGGAGAGAGTTGGGGAGAAAGTAAAACGAGGGAGGAGGAGGAGGAGGAGAGAAGGGAGGGCGAGAGGTGAACCGAGTCATAACAAGGATGGAAACAGCAGCGTCTTTGTGACAGAACCAAAACTAACCAATTCTTGGAAGAAAGGAGGGAGAGGAGAAGGCAGAAAAAAGAAGAAGAGAGTTGAGGAGGGGGTGAGAGTATGGAAGGACGGGGTGAGCCAAGGACAGAGAGGGAGAGAGCTTCTGACCGGAGACGGGAGATTAAAGAAGGACGGTACAAAGAAGGTAAAGAGAGGGGGAAGGAAAAGATGAGGTGAAGGTTGAGGCAGAAAAGAGAAAAGAGAAATTTGTTTTCAGGTGATGTGATGCAACTTCTGGCTGAAATTTTGAGGGTCGACAGTTCATCGTCATGAATGAGAGCAAAGCTTCGACTTGGGTTAAGTCTGATTATACAAGACGACCTGAGCTTTTTCATGTCCTGTAGAGTCCGTTCCCACCTGGTTTCCCAATCCCATCACAAGTGGTCGGCGTTAATCGCCTGTGTTCCCACCTGGGATCAACATGCGCCTTGAAATGCAACCACTTGCGATCAGAACTCACTCCCCTGCTCTTTTTGCAAATAAACACAGACACCATTTCTGTTTCTAGGGACCAACTTTATTGTTTTTTTTACCTGCTGGAGGCAGAAATGCACTAAACTGCACCCAGTCGACCAGAAAAACAAAGAACGAATCTCCGCCGGCTCTTCGTAATCCTCTCGATTGTTATTTGCGGATTGTTATCGGTCGTTGTGGCCGATGCTTGTTGTCTCGCACTTTTATGACGCTGTTGTCACACAGAAGATGTCAGGTAAGGAGGTGGTCATTCGATGTGGCCCAGGATGGACACTGCTTAAAGAAAGTGGCCACATGTGGCTAAGACCACCTACGAATGTGGTTTGAATGATGCGATCTCAAATGCATCTTGTATTTAACACTGTCCACTTGTGGACTCAGGACGTATTTTAATACCAGGTGGGAACATGGCCGTGCAGTGTCATTCAGATGTGCGAGGTATTCGAGAGTCTCTAAGAGATTTGCCTTTAAACAAACCACAACAATAACCGATCTGCGCCAATCTAAGACGCTTGTAGCAACAGCAAAGACCCACAAAGTACCAGAAGGGTTTGACGTGGTGATCAAACACACAAGACTTTCGCTCTCGGGATCAAAATTGATGCAAAACCAAAAGTGAAACTTAAAATGTTCCTCCAAAACTCCTTTTCTTACATCTAACAAAGTAGTTTCGGTGCCTAAATCTAATCACATCGGAGATCATCGCGCAACCATTTGTGGGAGAGGTTTCTTTGGCAAGAACTCGTTGGTTTGTACGAGACACCAAAGAGCAAAGACGAAGCGGCGTCCATGTTGGATTACCCTGTGGTAATAAATAAACCTCAATAAATCCACTTACAAATCCTAGAAGAAAAACACTCTTTGTGGCTGCAGAACTTGTCCGAAACGCATCACTCTTTCAAGTCTTCTTCAGAATAAACATCATGTCGAGATAGCTGCCTGAACATCCATGGAAACATTGCAAACAGAGTCAAACTTTAAAAACTCCTGCTGCTTCTCCTCCTCTCTAATTGTTTTGTTTTCATAGATCGTGATTGAGGCAGTTCCCTCATGACATTTTCTAGCACGCTACATGTTTCTACTCTTTGGCTTTTTAAGGGATTTCTCATCCACTGAACCTTTCCCCGTTTCCACAGCTTGTTCTCGAACAGACCTCCATGATGGCGCCAGACGAGAGTGCTGAATTGCTGATGCAACTGTGAAGCCTCTGCAGCAGCAGCAGCAGCAGGAGGAGGTGGAGGAGGAGGAGGAGATGGAAACAGAAACAGAAAAGGTGACAGAAAAGAGGGCGACGGAGGAGAAAAGGTGAGGATTTAAGAGAGAGGGAGAGAGAGAGAGAGTTTGCCTCGGGTCAAAGAGAGGATAGAAACTGTGTCTCTGCTGACAGCAGCAGCAGCAGCTCAAAGGCTGTCGAAGGGCAGAGGAGCAAGAGGAGGCGGAGGTGGAGGGGAGAAGTAGGTGGCAGCGCGGGGGTGAAAGGAAGGTAAAGGAGGTTGGAAAGGTTGGAAACAGTGGCTCATTTCCCCGTGACAGTAGCAGATCTGACTGAAGGGGTAGTCAAAGGAAAGAGAGGAACGGGAGAACGGAGGACAGAAGAGGAGGGAGGAGGTAATTAAACAAAAAAAAAAAAGGAGGTGCTGGCACAGAGGAAGGTAAAGGCCAGGAGACGAGGGGGGGAGTGAAGATGGAATCAGTGGCTCATTGGTCATTTGACTAGTTTCCATCCAGCTGTCAAGCGAATTCTCAGCGAAAGTTATTCAAAAAAAACTCGAAGGCAACTTAGATGTGTTTCCATCAGCAGGGGTGAAGCCGTTTTAATAAGCTTCCTGAACAGAAAAACACTGCTATTAGACGGTTTAATGGAAAGGGCCTTTCAGGGGTCAGCGACTGCTGGCCGAGCTGTTATTGTTCTTGATTGTGCCATTTAGTTTTAGTCATATTTCAGTGGATTTATCTGAAAAGAAAGACACACTGACATGCAGATTTACATCAGAGCACGTCTCTCATGGCCTCGCTGGATTATTTCTGGAAGCTAGGTGGCAAACTTAAAAACTTTTGCATGAGATTGTTGGCTTTTTATTTCACTTTTGCTTCCAAGTTTGAAATAATTTGTATAACATCTATAAGAAGATACGTGCAGTTTGCAAAACAAAACAAAAGGCTCGATGATGGAGGGAAAGGGACACAAAGGAAACAGGAGGACAGAGTTAGAGCTGCTGCAATGATGTGAAATGGCTTTCAAGGGAGAGGGTAGAGGTCTAATTTGAGAGTAATGAAAAAGGCCGAATTCTGTCACGATTAGTCATTTGTTTGGGCATCGGACAAGAAGAGTGACGTGTGCTCCGAGTCCCCGTGGAAGAGAAAGGTCAGCGTTTGGGCCGAGAGAATCGGGATAAGGGTTGAACAGAGCGTGGGCGATGGCAGAGGAGCTCCTGGGACGCTGCAGTGAACCGCGGCAGACGCTGAAAACAACGAGACGTTGACGGCAGCTGACGTGATCCTTCGCCAGCATCGCGGAGCGGCCTCCTTTTTTTTTTTTGTCTCGATCCCGTCCCGCTGCGGCGCTCAACGAAAACACTGAGGATGAGTCATCAGAAGAGGGGGTCGGGATGTCGCGGCGTCGGAGGACGGCGGGACGAGGCCTGAGAAGAGAGGGGGAGGAGGAGGGGAAGGACGGACCGACGGACGAGACTGGCAGGAGGTCAAAAATAAGATTTAAATGGTGAAGTTCGGAGCAAAGAGCAAAACATTTTTTAAGAGAAATGGAACAAAGGGCCTCACTGTCTTCATCTGTCTTTCTTCACCATTATTTCATCTTTGTCTTCTTTTAATGTGTTTTTCTTTGACGTTTTCTCGTAAATTGGGGAACAAAAATATGATACTGCATGAATATTTGGTGTCTTACCTGATAATTGACTGAAACTGATGATCATCAACATACACTTGTTGATTGTTCTCACTCTCACTCATCTCATTAACACCATAAATACGATATTTTATGGACAGGACTGAACACACACTCTCTTACCTTCAGTGTGTCGAAGCCTCTCTCCAAATACGTCCCGTACTTGTTTTTCTCTCCGGTCGAGGCGTAGAATTTACTCCACCAGTCCATGAACTCCTCCTCCTGTTGGTCACATATGCAGAAGGTCAAAGGTCACATGATTAACACTGAGCTGGAGGTCTAAAACGAGCTGCTACAAGGAGCGATTGACGATTATTTGGCTTAAGGTTGTAGGAGGCAAATTTAGAAAAACTAGACGATTGTTTTTCAGTGTTGTGCCCTCCATCATCTGTTCACTCAGTCCAGTAGTCATGGAGACATCATCACTGTCCAAATGTCTCTTTTATTTTGGAAAATGGTCGTCGTCTGAGGATGCATAATCAGGTGAACAAGGGGAAGCAGTTAGATGAGTTTGGATGCACATTCCTGCACGACTGCTGTCCTTTTTCACAACATGCTAACGTGCAACTTTCAATCACCCATAAACAGAAATGCCACTAATGTTAAAAGCCTAAAACTTTCTGCATAATCTCTCAGAGAGTTCAACTGTGCATGTAAGTAATGAGAGCTGTTTGACTCATCTCCTTCATCCTTGAGCCGTGAACTTATCAATCACTTCTCCTGCATCCTGAAACTTGGTAAAGGCTTTAAACGATTACTGAAGTCTAAACTTGGTACATTTTTAAGTCTGCTTAGTTTACTGTGTGAGTTGTTTTGCATCCAGAGCTTCAGTTTAGTTTAGTTTTTTTCTTAAATATTAAGAAAAATGTATACTTTCATCTCTTAAATTTTTGTTATTCTAATGTTTTTATTCGATTTAACTTTTATTTTTACACAAAACTGAGAAAACGACCTTAAAGTTTATCTTCTCTCTCACCAAAACCAACACGAGCCTTCATCTTTTATGATTATCTTGACCCTTTAAATGACCTTTTGACCTTTAAAACCCATAATAAAAAGTACTACAAGTGAGTTCTGTGAGCCTTCGCGGGCTCAGAAATAACCCACTTTTCATGATTTTTTTCCAATGATCGCATAGCAACTTCGGGGTTCGCCAACTCACGTCAACACGAGTAAAAAGTGCCTCTGGTGGCTCTGTGGCATTAAGGTCATGCTATACGGCTGCTATGAGGCAATGGAAAGAGGCAGCGTGAGGATGGGAGCAGCCACAAAGTGGACAAAACCAACATGGACACCAGAGAGAGAGAAAAAAAACATGTTATGGCGCAAAAAACAAAACTAATGTTCATGTATTGACGAAGAGAATCTGTCTGCTGCTTCGCTCCAAGTTTTTTTGAAGAAAAACTCTCATTTATTGTTTCACTTCACTTGTTGTGTCTTTACCGAACTGAGGCAGATGGGATACAAAAAAAACAGCCGGTAAGGACGTCCAAGCCTGGACTGAATTTATTTATCAAATATGTCGATCAATTCTGTTAAATGAGGCTGTTTTATCTGCGCATGTTCCTGGATTCCTGTGTGTACTTTGCTTCAGGGAGCTTTAAGTTTGTGGTCGACATCGCAGACTGAAAGCAGAACGTCTCTACAAGTTCTTTAAAGTGAATTTTAACTTGTTCGGGGACTTGGATTTTAACTTTTGGCCTCAGAAGTATTAGGAGATTATATGATTCAGAGGACTTGGCCGAGGGGGGAAGCACTCATTGTTTTTGAGGCTTAAGTCTTGAAGAAGAAGTGCAGAGTCGAAATCAACAAATCACCAGTCCTGAACTTTGTGCTTGAAGTCCAAAACAAGTCGTTTTCTACATTAAATGCCGTTAATAATCTGTATTTATGGCTTTCAGACAAACTCTCTGCAGTTTGAGAAGCAAAAGGATCAGGTGTGTTTTGGTTTGTTGTTCCTGTGACTCAGCAATGTCAGAAACCGTCTCCAAACAAACTTTTCCGAAGCAACTTTTTGAAAATTAACAATCCCACATTGATCCCATTTAACATGTTTTTCAGACCAAATTTAAACCTGAGATTTCCAACGTGGTTAAAAAACACTTTGTGCAAGTGAGCTCTGTTCAATCTGAATGTTTGGCATCGAGTCAGCTGCTTTTTTATGATCATAGCAGAGTTTTTATGTCTAAATGTGAAGATCTGAGGAATCTTCTGTTACCTTTTTGCTGGTCTGAGCCGCTGACTGCTGCTTTGCTTTCTGGTGCAACACAATTGACTGATATGAACTTTATTCATCATCAAAACTAAAGATTTGATCTGCTGGGTCATGAGTCGTTGTGTTGAAGTAAAAGCCTTTTTGATTTTGTCAAATTTAGGCGAAAAGCTGTCAGATTGAGTTCAAGTCACATGACTGAAGTCCAAACTTCATTGATCTCGTAGGAGATTAAACTGAAACTGAAACTAAATTGCTTTCATTTCATTTAAAAATCCCACTGATGATGTTTGTAACAGTGATAAAAACTAAAAATTCAGCCTGAAAAGTGAGTCGTGATGTGCACAAGTCTTTTTGAAAAGCGGTGTTTTGTTAAAGAACTGATGTCTTGCATAAAAAGTTGCAAACAGCAGCAATAAAAAGACTTTTTGATGTGTTTGCGATAGAAATTCAGACAGAATCCTTGTCAGCAGAAACCTTCAAATCAAACTGGTTTAAAATTTCACACGTTCGCGTCATTCGATCTCTCTCTGAATTTAAAACAGGGATCAGTGATTCAAACAAAACTTACCCATTGTAACAGCTTCGGCCAGCATTAACAGCGAAAGGAAACATGAGACAGAAATTAAATTTCTTGACACACACACACACACAATGAAACACAAACGCTGACAAAATGTAACCACGCACTAAAATAACAGGATTAAACACAATTTTAGGAGCTTTTCAACACATTTCATAATACTTGCTCTCATTACACATGAAGAGGTTTTTGATTCCAAAATGAAACACAAACCATTTGAACAGAAAAAAAAAGAAAGAAAGAAAGAAAGAAAGAAAGAAAGAAATCCCTCTATTACAAAATGACTTCTGGCATGAAAGTCTCAGCTGTTAAAGTCTTACAGCCGTGAGTCACTCCGACGCTCACAATGTCCTTCTGTCTCTGTGGACAAAATATCTTTGTTTTCAAGATTCTGACTGACGGCTTTTTGTGGGTTTGGACTCGATGATTTCATTTTTTTTTTTGTTGTTTTTTGGGAGGATATATGACATCTTTAAATGATACACTGTTGTGTGTTTTTATCAAGACGTCTTTTATTTTGAAGGAGCCTCATCCATCAAATTTACTAAAAGTCTGTTCACATTGGCAACGTCGAGCCGTCGGCGATTAATTTCGAGTTTTTTCTCACAGAAATACAAACTCTGTCTGTCTGAGTGTGTGTTTGTGTGTTTGTGTGTGTGTGTGTGTGTGTGTGTGGGTGGGGGTGGGGGTGGGGGGGGGGGGGGGGGGGGGGGGGGGGGGGGTGGGGGGGGGGGGGGGGGGGGGGTGGG
>JAQNCA010000020.1:8949856-8963287 GCA_029783725.1 Acanthurus tractus | reverse complement strand
ATAATACAATGAGACTGTAAATTAATCTGTCTGTGCTTCACTCAGTGTGTGTGTGTGTGTGTGTGTGTGTGTGTGTGAGTGTGTGTGAGTGTGTGTGTGTGTTTTCATGCCCACCCCTGTGTTGTTCCTCTTGGTGTCCAGCAGGGACACCGTGAAGGTGGCGGCCAGGTTTGGAGAGTTCAGAACATCTCTGAGGTTCAGCCGAGTTTCTCCCAAAAACCTGAGCAGACACACACACACACACACACACACACACACACACACACACACACATGTGAAGCGTCTTTTAAGTGATGCTTTTGGTTCATTTACACACATTTGTTTCAAGGCCACATAAAGGAAATGCAATACTTAGTTTTGAAACACATTATATATGTTGGAAGCGTATATTTCTATTTCCTACTACAACCTTTTTCTTTTTATTTATTTATGTTTTACATTTGAAAGTCAACCAAGTCATTGCTTCCGTTGTCACTACAGATCTTGAAAATTAATATTTTTAAAAAATGCTCGTAAGAATACAAGGAAGTTTATTGGTCGTTATACAACAAAGGTCACATAATGAAATTAAAATGTGGTTCCCTCTTGATTGATTTATTGATTGTATAATAAAATATAATGAAATAATTTAACATGGAGGAGTGCTGATGGTGCATTCAGTGTCTCACAGCCTGAGGGAAGAAGCTGCTCTGTAGTCTGGTGGTTCGGCAGCGGATACTTCTGTATCTGTTGCCAGACGGCAGCAGGATACAGCTGTCCTGAGCTGTGCACATGGGAATTTTGTTTTCTTGAGTCAAGAAATACAGCCGTTTCTGAGCTTTTTTAACCACGGCAAAGATATGTGAAGTCCATGACAGGTTCTCTGTTCTGTTGATTCCCAGGAACTTAAAACTGTTCACTGGCTCCACCTCAGCTCCACTGATGTAAAACTATTGAACTCTACCAATTTGATTTATTCAAAACAGTGATATGATTATAAATATGAAGTAGACAGTTGTAGACCAGGAAAAAAAATGCTTTTTGAACATCAGACAATGTTTTATTTAATATATTTATTGTTGGTCCATTATTGGATTTTGGGTGTGGGTGTAAAACCGGAGCACCCGGTGAAAACCCACGAAAATTACTGCAAAAAAAGTAATGCAAGACTTGGAAAACTGTAAAAACGACACGACTGCATCACATTTCAGCTCTCTATAGAACGACATTTTGTGCGTCAGAAATTTCTCTTTAGACATCTTTTTACCGAAACTCTGCTGTTGTTTACGAAGTCCCGTTCTTTGCCTTTTCAAGCTTCTTGCAGAGCTGAGAAGGTCCTCGATTCAGGAAGCTGCACCATTTACATCTGAGCCTTCGTATCCGTGCTTTGCGTTTTTTCTAATATTGATAGTTTAATTTCATAATCTCGAGTTCTGCTATCAGGTCGCTGTATAAAGTTTTCACAACTGGTCCGTGAGATGTGCTGGGCTGCTCAGCGTCGGGTTCTTGATCTTTGGTTTCCGTGTGCATGGCTTCACTCTTTTCTTCACTCACGTTCATCTCCATATTATCCTCTTCTTCAATCACATTATTCTCCACATTCGTCTTCTCCTCCTTTACCGTGTCTTTCGGCAGCTTCTTTTCGAGTTTCTGCAGCTCTTTTTGCAGAGAGTTGTTCAGATTGCTCAGAATTTTTTTCTCCACCTTGAGTGAATCGCAATCGGCCCTGCACCACGTCATGCGTCCGATGTTCGTCTTAATTGCCTCGGACATTTTGGCGTTTTCGTACTTCAGAAGGTTCGTCTGCTCCTCCAAAACCTTACACTTCTGGGTCATGTCTTCTTCTCTTCGAAGCTTCCTGCAAAGCCAAGAATGTCCTCTATTCAGGATGCTTTTTTGTTCTTGTAGGACTTTCACCTGGGCCTCCAGAATCTGGTGTTCGTGCTTCGTGGTCTTTCGAAACTGAATCTGCTTTTGCATACTGTGTATTTGAACTCTTAGTTCGTAATTTTCTTTTTTCAGGATATCCATTTGTTCGGGTAAGACTTTTTCCTTTGACAGCTTCTGCAGCTCTTTTTGCAGAGAGTTATTGAGGTTGCTCAGAGTTTTTTTCTCCGCCTGAAGTAACTCATAATCAAACTGACAGCAAGCCTCCATTTTCATCTTCGTGTTAATTATTTCAGATACTTTGTTTTTCTCATACTGCAAGGCGTTTATCTCCTCTTGCAACACCTTGCACTTCAGAGTCATTTCTTCTTCATTTTGAGGCTCCTTGCAGTAGTGAGGATGTCCTTTGTACATGATGCTCTTTTGTTCCTGCAGGATTTTCAACTGCGCCTTCAGTATTTCGTGTTCGTGCTTCGCAGTTTGTTTTATCTGCATCTTGTTTTGCACGTCACAGATTTGAGCTTTCAGTTCATCATTTTCTTTTATCAAAACATCCGTTTCGGGAGATTTGCCAATGCAAAGCTCGACCCAGTCGTTTAATGTGTCATACTCTTTCTGGAGATCATGGAATTCCTGCTTCATGGCTTCATTTTGAGAAATCAATGCTTCTTCCGACAATTTTAAGGTGTCAAACTTATTTTTACAAGCTTTTTCACTCTTAATGTCTTTGCTGATCTCCTGAATCCCACGTTGTAAAACGTCATTCTGCCGGCTAATTGCCTGATTGATGTCATTTTGACGCTTTATCTTAAGCTGTTTGATTTTATTTTGTATCGCCTCAGTTTCTGCATTAATTTCCTGCACTTTTTTATAATCCTCGAGTTCATTCTTCAGATCCCTAATCTTCTCCCTGAGGTCCGTACGTGCTTTTTCCACGATATCACACTGTTCTTCCCAGTACTTGGTCCTGTCGTCAACGTGTCTGTGATTGACCATTCCCCTTAACGCTTGAAGATCCCGAAGCAAAGTTTCATATTCATGGTTCAGCTTCTTGTTAGCGGCATTCATCCTGTCATAGTTTTCTTCCATCGCTTTCTGTTGTTGAACCTTGCCAAACAGCTCCATCAATTCTGTTTGAAGGGAGGAAAATTTTTCCCGGGCGGCCCTCACCCTACTGTCATATGTCGGCCATGAGACTTCAGACCTTTTAATCTGCTTCTCGACCATGCAAATTTGGCGGTGCACATCCTGAAGTTGTTCATCAATGACCTGTAGGTTCTCATCAATAAAACATATGGTGCTAAATGACTCTCCCTGTTTCTCCTGATTCCTCTGATTGTTACAAATTTCACTGATTTCAGAGAAATAATTTATTAAGAATGCGATTATTTCTCTGCTTTCTCTGATTTTTTCAATTTCAGCGTTGAATCGCGCGTCCATTTCCACAGAAATTACGACAGCAGGCTAAATTTGTCAGAATTTAAGAGATAATAACTAACACAGTGTCGATGAATGAGTCTGTCAGGAACACCGCCATTGATAAAGTCGGCAGATCAAAGGCAGCACATGAAAGGAGCATTCTATGACATCATCACACACGTAAATCCTACAGCACTGAATGTAAACAATAGGTCGCCATGGCAACAATGAACCTCGGAACCCTGCAGAGTCTTTTTTTTCCTGCCACGCCCTCCCATTCATCATCTCATTGACAGAACTCATAAAGCTCAAAAAACAAAGCAAACAAATATATTGAGGATTCACAGAACTGCATTTTGCAAAATTCAGGCATTTTAGGGGCTTTTTGTCCATGTTGGCTCTTAAGATCAGGCTAAAATTTCGGTCTTTCTCTATAAAATATATTTATTATATTAATTAATATATATTGATATTTATTTATATATATTTATTTTATTTTATTTTATTTTTTTAAATATACCATCTGCACAGTCCTGCCAGCATGTAAAGTTGTCGGGGGTTGTTAACACTGTCACTAAACTCTACAGCAAGTTAGTTAATTAGCTTAAAGTACAAGGGACAGTTAAAGGCCAGTGGGATTTTTTGTCCTTTTTCAGAAAGTTAAAAATGCTCTTTATTGTATTTTTACTGCAGTACTGATACAAGACGCAAACCTTCACACACACGGCAGTCAGTACCTGTTTCTCCCCATCTTCTCATGGTCTTTGACGACACAGTGCAGCTCTGCTCCAGAGTCCAGAGGAATCCCCTTCAGGTCCCATTCAAAACCCTGTCAGACCGCAGACAGGAAGAAATCATAAAAAGAGCCTAATTAGCATCTAACAAATATTGACTTAGAGGTGGTGTGCAGGAAGTACCTCGTTCCAAACAGGGTTGGGGTTGTTTTTGATGACCTTCGTCTTTTTCTTAGACCCTGAAGAAAATGGGAAAACAGGGGCATTAAGATTTAGCTCAAAAGAGACAAGATCATATCTAAAACTGTGCAGTCATTACACTCGAGCCACTTTAAGTAACCTAATCTTGGCAAACTTGTCTTTTGCTATTAATAACTAGCCAGCAGGTTAGCTACCATAGCTAGCTAACATCTCTTGGCACATTGTTGTGTTTGCTACTTAGCCTTTTGGCAAGCTAGCTAGCAAACACTTTAGCTTACAATGACTAAATTTGATAGAGAATGTTGTAAATAAGTTTGTTCAATCAAAATGTGAGCTAATTGTCATATGGTGTGTATATATATGTACGTGTTCTTTATCAGAATAGTATAAAATGTTTTTGATTCAACCTAGCAAAAACAGTGCAGGAGCTAACCTTGAGCTAACCATGACTCAGTGAACAGAAAATACACACAAAGTTCACACGCTTACACACACACATGCACGTGTGTGTGTGTGTGTGTGTGTGTGTGTGTGCATGTGCGTGGGTGGGTGGGTTTTATCTTTCTGTGACTTCCTGTTACATGAAGTTCTGAGCTCTGATTTCCTGTATGTTGGCCACTCTGACAGGAAGTGGGACACAAGACAGACCAATAAACTGTCAGGATCCATTAAGGGCTTTTATCAGAGATCAAACACACACATGCACACGCACACACACATGCACACACACACACACAATCTGAAAGAGTGTGATGTGAATACCCACACAGGGGAAAACTGTCATCGTTTCCATTTGATTTCGATAAAAAAGAGAAGCAGAAGTAGACAAACCAAGAATACGATGTTCTTTTGTTCTTTGCAGATGAAAAGGAGACACAGACAATGACTATTGTATGATTTTCAAACACTGCTCATCATTTTCAGGGAATTCCAGGTAATGACTAAAGCATGGGGCTGAAAATAGATAAACAAGTGTGTTCAGCCATCAGTGCTCTGAGGCTCAGGAACAGCAGCTTAATGCTAATGCTTTAGCTAAATGCTAATATCAAATTATAGTATGGCTACAATCAGAGTCCTGACATGCCAGTGTGTAACATATACAAAGTTAGCATCTGATTTAGCGTCTAGCATGCTAACATGAGGTAGGTAGCATTTTATCTCTAGTTTTGCAGGTCTTAAATCAAAGTATTGGACAAATTGACATCTTCATCAACAAATGATTAACATTGTTTTTTGAAAAAACACTGAACTCTGAACCAAATTTAATGACAATGCATCCAAAGTTGTAGAGATATTTCACTCAAAACCACAAATGTAAACCGATTCCTGCACCATCACCTGGATCTCCAACAACAATGACAGTTTTTTTATTATCGTAACAACTTGCAGATTGGTACACAGATTGTGTTTTTTCCAGTTGATCTTGCGAAATGATCAGTTTAGTCGACTTAGAAAACAAAAACTGTGTTGAACAATAAAAGAACATTAGAGGTAAACACACTCGATGAAGTCCTTCCTCTGATTCGTAGACTTGTTGATTAACAGACGCACAAATTCTTTCCCTCCTTACATACACCCAGAGAAAGGGTTGTTTGCTTTCCTGTTTTCCCCGTAGTCATCACCCAGTGTGAGACGAACACACACACGCACACACACACACACACACACCACACCTTCTCACACACATACACGTACGTTCTTACACGAATATCTACGCAAGTGTACCTCCTGTACGTCCTTGGGAGCTATCTTAAAAAACACCTCCACCCTTCCACAGAAGGGTCGAGAGGGCACATTATTTTTGTGTCAGTGTGCGTGTGTGTGTGTGTGTGTGTGTCAACAGCTGATATCAAAACTAGCATCTCAGAGACAGGAAGTGGCACAGCATCAACTTCCTGGTTGGTTCAGTTTGGCACAGATTCTGCAATGAGCCAAGAATAGAACAAACTGTGACCCGCGGTGCTGTTAAAGACCTGTGGGAAAACTAACTTTAGATATGAGCTGTGTGTGTGTGCATGTGTGTGTGAGGCCAGTTTAAAATAACAACAATGTGATTTTTTTTATCCTTTTTAAACACATTTTTAATGTTTATACAGAATTTAAGGTCAAGCAAAAGTATAATCACACACATATGTTTGTCTGGATTCCAAACAATAATTACTAAACAAATCTGACTTATTAGCATGAAATCTGGTGCGCCAATGAATGAATATGTTGTGTCAAATACCTGACGTGACTGCTGTGTGTGCATCTGGCCTTTAATTAGCACAGGGCCGGGATAAAGTAACAGGGTTGCCAGTTTTTTATTTTTGGTTTTTGACGAAGAACACTTATAGTTCCAATAACAACACTTTGGCCGGAAATCCTGCCCTTCGGCACACAATCGCATGCACATGTTGTCGCGTTTAATCACATATACACACGTTTCATTGCCCACACCTGCAGAAAACGTGGCTGAGTTCTGCAGAGGTGTTAAAAAGCTAAAAGGCCTTCTTTACATCAGCTGTCACATCAGCTTTGAGCTGCTCATCCAAACAAGAAGCAGTCAAAACTCCACATAGTGCTTTAATTCAATTTAAAACAGCGCAAAAGTTATTATAAAAGCAATAATCCTGCATAAATACTCAAAACTACCACAACAAGTTAGAATCCAGGAGTAAAACTGCAAAAAAAACTGTATTGAATTTAATCTGGATCAAGTTTTAAAAGTTTGAATTTGTCTTTAGCTTTGATGGGATTTTTTATTCAATAGTCAGTTGTTATGGAAAAGTTTCTCCCTGTCAAACACAGATATTCCCTCTCTGTCGTTTCTCCTTCCTCCCACGGCTTTCTTGTTTTTTTTTAGCATCTTTAATTTCTATAAATGGACATGGCATCTGTTTTCTGGAGGGGAGGAAACTCTCTCTTTCTCTCTCTCTCGCTGCTCTAAATTCCTGAAGTTGTTGCCACCCAGAAACACCTAACTTCTCACGACTCTCCTGTTAGATTTTATATTTCCAAAACTAAACAAACAAAGCTGGTTTTTCTTGTGATCTGCACCATAATCGTTTCAGTCGGGTATTGAATTTGCACCTCAACGTCTTACTTTCAATTCACTTCACGCCTCCTCTGCCTGCACAGAAGTCCAGGCATGTGTGCGATGGCACCAGGAAACGCCGTCAGGACAAAGGCAGGAAGCGAACAGCAGAGCTCACCTCATTAAGGAGGCAGACACTGACTCGTGGAAAGTACAACAACAAGCCGACGGAAAAACACGACAGGTAGCCAAGTCGCCTTCATCATGTGCCATCTGACGTCTTCGGCCGAGTCAGAACAGACGCCGATCCAAAGGCGGCCTCGAGCCAGATGTTCGGTCTCACTCAGGTGTGGACCGGATGCGTTCAAGCTGGACTAATTTATACGACTTGATTCCCTAAAGATTTAACTTAAGCAAAAACATTTCGTTTCGTTCTAAATTTTCCAGAACACAACTTGCTTCTTTACTTTCACTTTGTGTCTGAAGACTTGGACTTTTCTTGAACGACTTGAGTCCAGATCTGGTTTCAATTCGAACAACTTTCACACTTTTTTAAACTGTTTGCAGACACAAAAGTCTAATTTCGTGTCCTATTATCTTCTACTTACAGCAGTTTATATTCAGATGACCTTCATCCTCGAGATAACAATTATACCTACAGGGTTAATGACAAATTCCTTTTGCAGTTTGCTTTGATATTGGCAATAAACTACTTGGTTATGTAGAGAAAAGATTACTTATCAGCCATGATGTGAGTAAAGTACATTTTGTCCGTTAATTTATGGACAAACTGTAAGATGAGTCAAGCTGACTTTGGTCTTTGATAAGTCATCGGACAGTCTGTGCCAGCTGCTTTCATGCAGACTGAAAAAAACGGACTAAGGAGGAAATGTTTCGGATCGTACAAACGAAACGAGAAATGATGAAATGGTGCGTTAGTTTGACTTTTCTTATTCGGATTTTTTGAAAATTTGGATAAAATTTGTGTCTGAAAACACACCCATTACACCAATTAATATCCAAAAGATGAGCCTCAAGCCAGTTGATAATCGTTATGATTAACTGCATTTGCAAAATTCAAAATCTATTCTCTATCAGATTAGTTGAGTTAATCCACAATCTTCTCAAGTTTCACCTGCTGTGTTTTGGCACCTCTAATCAGAAAACACTGACCTGGAGAGAACGGGGGGTGATTTCTACAACAAAACCAGTGTTTAAGATACTCTACTGCAGTTTATCTTCTTATTATTGACCCTCTGAATCTCCCATGATCCTCTTACCTCTGAAGGTGACACTGGCCAGAGGGCAGGAGTGTCTCAGGTTGTTCGCTCGCTGAAGAACGCAACGCAACATGGTTCAAAAACCTCAGCGGAGTCCAGCTGAGTCCCGAGAACCTGAAAAGATCTCGCTCAGAGAAAGGAGGAAGGAGGCAGGTGATTCAGTTCACCAGGTGAGAGAGAACCGAGGCTGATGGACAGGTGAGGACATGGCCTCGGAAACGTGGTAATGAGAAGCTAACAAAACTAACAAACTAAAAATGCTAAAAACGGAAAAAAAAAAAAAGCTTCTGAGTTACAGAAAGATCATCCAGTATTTGAAAAAAAGATAAACTTCAATCAAATCAAATTCTAGGAAAAAGTTTAAAGGATTGTCAGTCATCAAAGTCCTTTTGGGGCAAAAAAAAAGTCCCGGCGTCACAAAGAAAAGCTGAAAAATTGTAATTATCCAAAGAGTTTTTCCCCGTTTTGACTCACAGCATCTCTCTGTGTCTGAAGCTGCAAAATAAAAGTGTTTCACCGAGGCGGCTTCTCTCTTTTCCTAACTCTCTACTCCGAGAGAGAAAGAGGGCAACGAGGGAGCATGTCAGGAACAGACACACACACCTCACATCCAGAGGAAATCTCAACATTTCCTGTTCTCTTTTCCTCTCTTGTCTCCTGGCTGTTTCCCTATCGAGCCCGAATCTCTGCCTCCCCATTCACTGCGTTCTCTCTATTTTTCTCCGACTCTTTTTGTCCTTTAAAACCTCTCTGTTTGTCTGTTTGTTTCACTAAACACTCAAGGTCTCGCAAAAGCAGTCCACCCTTGAAAATCCTGAACTTTTAACGGCATTCTTGTGAGGGAAAAAAAGCATTGGATTGCCATTGAATCACCACAGAAACGGCAAAAATGTTCATTCTTGCTTATGAATCAATGCTTACTTTGCTCAAACATTAAATTGATCCAAAATTTAAATTAAAAGATCATTCAGAAGTTAAAAGACATTTGCTCCCAAACCTGAACTTTGATGAATCCGAGGACTTTTCAAGGACTCTTGTGGGACTAACACTGGGAGCTGAAAACAGTTTGCTTTGTGCAAAGACAGGACGTTGGTCGAAGGGATCATTAAGGCCCGCATGAGTCAAAATCAAGATCAAAAAACCAGCGGGGAACAACATGGTCACCCATATTTTACAGATCCATGAACATGTGCACAGCAGGAGAGCGCCACCTGCAGACATAAAGCGGGACACACACAACTGTGGCGAGGTGAGGTGAGAGTGTTTAAAACTCGAGAAAACTGCAGGATTTTCTCTTTATACCTCCATTTTAAAGGGTTTATGAACTCTATGACATTTTGGGTTGCCAGGTTTGTAAAATCCCCCATTCCAATGTTTTTTGCTTTCTGTTTGGTTATAAATAAGCTATAAATGACACTAATCACTTAGCTATTTAGAAAATGAACCTTGGTCCAGTTTTTCTGCAGCCATTTCCTGGAAAGTAACATATTTGCTAAAGTAAACTCTGTAAAATGTGAGAAAAAATTTAAGCTCATTATTCACAAATCCCATAATTCACCGATCATAAGCTGTAAAAGGTCACATTTACAGAGCTGTTTAGAATAAACACAAGGCACAAGAGAAGAAACAATCAAAAATATGCAAAATTTATCTAAGATAAGTGTTAAATAATTAATTAAATGAAATTAAAAAAAACATAGTTTTGCCCCATTTTACTTTAAATCATCCATTAAGATTTATATCTTTAAATATCTGATCAAACATGTCTTGTCTCATTTAGTCATTTGAAGCCACGTTTTAATTGTTAACCTCAAATTTCCTCTTTTAAGTTCTGTTTTATTTCTGTCTCGTATTCACTGCGTATCCGTTTCGCTGACTACACATTGACTGAAGTCATCTTTCATGGCTGAACCTTCAAATCAAATCAGAAACTCGAGAGCACCGTATCCTTGTGCAGCATATTTCACACATTACACTGTGACACAGTCTGATGTATAAGAAATCTATCTGTGAAAATCTTGTGATCCTGATTAGTTTGATGCAAAAGTCCAGAGGGTTTTTTTTTTTTAATTTTTATTTCAAGCGTCAGCGTGAGATCCTGTATGTTTGAAGGAAATGGATTTATCCTCGGCCTCGTCTGAGCTTCAGGCTTTGTAACCGATTATCTCTGCTGTAGGTGAAACGTGACCTCTTTAACCCGACGAGCAGCACATGAGTGTGTTTACCGGACTGACAATCGCACTGAAACTTCATGCAAAATGTTTGCAGTGATGCTGCTCATCAGGTGAAGGAATGACTCAATAAACCTCTGTTCATTGTTCACTGGATCCTGAGGAAAACATGTTTACTGCCTTTCATGAGGAGGACACATGTTGTTTTATATATATATATACAGGAAGAATATAAGAGAAATCTTTTGTTTCTGTGTTTTCCTTCCTTGTAAGACGTCACCAAAGCGACATTAAACTTTGTTATCATATAAAATGATGAATTGATTTAAATAAATGGTTAATAAAAGGGATCAGGTTGTTAGTCTGAGTGATGAGGCCATTTCAGGACTGATGTTTGAGTCGGAGCGAAGGTAGCAAACTTAATTTGGTGAGATTATCCTCCATGTTTGCCATGTTGGCTCTGAGAGATGCAGGTCATTGATCTTTGGAAAACCTTCTTCTTTAACTGCCTTTAAATGAAATTAACTCTGATCGGAGGAAATGATTCAGCAGTTTTTTTTTTACGACAGAGACGATTACGCCTCGAACTACACAGGAGGGAGTGTTTTTATACCACGACTACACACATATGACTACAATCTGATGCTGCAAATGATCGCAAACAGCAGAGTTTTTACACATATTTTGGGACAAACACGACTGGCTTAACTGGTTTGTTAAACCGCTTAAACTCTTTGATGAAGTTCATCTAAAATAATGTATGACACATAAACGACAGCAAAAACTCAAGATCATGGCCACAGTTGATCTTAATTTCTGATTGACTGGCAGTTGTTAAATCATATTACGACATCACACACAAGAACCTTTTAACGGGTTAAGTTTATTGGTTTATGTTCAGTCATGCAGTCGTGATATTAGCACATTTTTACAATCTGCTCCATCCTGGTAAATAATGAACTCAGCCTCAAGTTTATTTATCATTCTTCATGTATTATAGCTGACTTATGAGTGTGTGTGTGTGTGTGTGTGTGTGTGTGTGTGTGTGTGTGCAACATGCTGCAGGCGCTGCCTTATTTTATACAAACAAACTTTTGTGCAACAAAAAGTATCATGAGTTTCACTTTTTGAGGTTAAAAAACATCAACTCTGTTTGTCCTTCACACGAACACTGAGCTCTGCTGTTAAACTCATCCACGTTGTGCAGTTTAATGTAGTCGGTTTCCTTCTGACCGAAACAGCGCAAGAAGAAAAGCTTTAAGGCTCCGAATTCAATTACAGACAGATGCAGTTTGGCTGTAAATTAGACTGAGGATGACGGGAAAAAAGAAAAAGTGAACATTCAAGCAGCTGTGTGACGCAAAAGTGCTCTGAGCTAGAAGCTAACATCAGTATGGTAACTTGACCAACATGACAGTTAGAGCCTAGTGGTGGTTTATCAGGACGTCTGTCATGTTCACCACAATTAGAGATGCTTTGCATCACAACAACGAATGCAAACATCGAAGCTGCACACCAAGAAAATCAAGACAATCACTCAACTAGGAATCATGAATGTACGGAGAGTTTTGCTTCAATCGATGTGTACAGATATTTCACCAGATTTGTGTGGATTCTGATTGGTTGATCGCACTTGAGGAAAAATCAGGAAATCGACCAAGAACAATGAATGTTTTTGCAAACTTTCAAAGCAATCCGATCCGTAATCCATAACTAAACCACATTTACAGTAAAGAAGTGAAAAGAAGGCGCCACAGAGTATGAGAGAGACGCAATGAGATGGATGTTCGCATGGAATTAACTTTGCCGAGAGGATTGTGGGGACTGTAAACACACTCATGCTTCAGTGGAGGCTTACATACACACACACTCACTCACACACACACCTCATGACGGTGCAACTGGGAATACTCTTTCCTTTCGGTTTGAGCTCCTGTTTCCTCACATCTTCACCTCTTCTTCTTCTTCTGCGTCTTTCTGTCCCTGTGCCCCGCCCCGAGCAGACTGGAAGCCATGAAAGAAGACCGGCAGAGTTCTTCCAATAATAACCTCAGCTGTCGGGCAGGAGGGGAGGAGGGGCTCGACGCCTCTCTGGACCTGAACTTTATCTCTTATTCCCAATTTATTTTCCTTTTCATCTCTATTTTTTCTTTTATGTCTCTCATGGTGTCTCTCTCACACACATTCACACACACTATAATAAACCAGACGACCCTACCTTCATAGGTGACGGAGCAGTAGGCATCGCTGATGTCATCATCCGGCGTGTGCAGACGCTCTGCACACAGAATAAACACACGCAGCATGGCTCACACACACTCACACACACACACACACAAAGCAGAGGTCTGTCAGATCCCAGCGACAGGCAGCGTGAGGTCCATATATGGGCGTCAGATCTCCCCCAAAAAATCAGCCTGAAAACGAGAGAAGATCCATGACGGTGCAGAAGAGGGAGAGAGAAAGAGAAGTGTGGACGAGAGACACAGAGGAAGAACAGAGACTGAAAGAGAGAGAGAGAGGGAGAGAGACTGGTGGGGCTGCAGCCCTCAGCTGTTTGTCTCACCCCTCTCTCTCTCTCTCTCTCTCTCTCTCTCTCACACACACACACACACACACTCTCTCAAACACACACACAGCAAGCGTAGTGCGCTAGCTGACTCATGCACACACACACACACACACACACACACACAGACTGTCCTTTCAGTCTCAACAAGCTTAAAGGGCCAGCAACACACACA
>JAQNCA010000020.1:8884950-8895708 GCA_029783725.1 Acanthurus tractus | reverse complement strand
TATTTCAAACATTTGAATGGTGCATCTGGGTCTGTTGAAAGCGATGTGAGCTTTAAGTTTTAATAAAGCCACAGCAGTTACAAATAACTACAGTTGTCACATATTTTCCTTCTTTCTTTAAGGGGACCAGAATAGTTGTTGTACAGTGGACGTGGTGTTTTTAGACGTCAGTATCAAGCAAATTACATCCACATATTATTAACAACTTCTAGAGTGACAAAAAGAATGGGATCGTTATCGGATCGGTATCGGATCGGTATCGGCCGATCCTCAAGGCTGCGGTATCGGTATCGGATGTGAAAAAGTGGTATCCCTATCAGCAAAGACAAATAGGCTTCTGCTTTCTGATTTTGCCAAAACCTTTCCTCCTGATTTTCCCCGGCAAGTCTTTCCTTGCCCGGTATCCAGGTTTTACAGTGTTTGTGGGTAAAAAACCCGGCCGCAACACACTGATGCCCCGCTGAGATAGCAACACTATCATTGGCACATCAGATGTGTCAGTTACTGTGTGCTATTACCGCCTCACTGTGTCTCTGCCTGTCCCTGTAATTACCCAAACCTCTGCTCTGTTTTTCCACGTCTTTGTCTCACACTCATCCTTCACTCCCTCCTCTGTGCCAGCCAGGTAATCCAGGCAGCCAGGTAACTACCTCGGCCATACCTTCCCTCTGCTCCCGCCCTCCTTTCTTCTCTGAGCCCCCTTATAAAATGCATAACATCGGCAGCTTTTATTGGATGTTTTGCCCGTGATGCCAGCCTGTCTGTGTTTATTCTCGCCCCCTTTAGTGGATGCCAAAGGTAATGATGCCACTGCTTTGAGCAAAAACACCGCCTCGGGCAGTGGAAGTGCCACAGCTTATTGCTGTACGAGCCGACAGATCTGTGAGGACAATAACTCCTAGATTCAATTCATGTCTTGTCTGACCGAAAAGACATGAAACGAAACAGAAACGCCAGACGTTTAAGTATTTCTTTATTGCATTTTTCTGCCCCTGTTTTGTTTTGTTTCTTTGGGGAAACAATGCAACAGTTTCGTATGATTTCCCGTGTTGTCTGTCAATCAGCGTCGTCTTCCAAAGGGTCATAAATCACCAAGGCTTCCCAATTTGTCTTCTCCTCTCCAGAGGGGTAAAATACCAAAACAGACAGGTGTAATTTACGGGGCTTTGTAGCCGTAGCCCTGCAGTTGAACCCCCCACCAGCACGACGCATCACCTGTGTCAGGACTGATGAGCAGCAGTCAATCTTTACCTCATCGATCCTGAGTTTGTGACAGATTGATCGTCACCGGCTTGGCTTATCTCATGAGCCTCGGAGCTGTAACTTGTGTGTGTCTACGTTGTTGTTCAGGTATTTTTCAAAGTGGCTTCATGAGAGGAACTCCCAGAGCGATGCAGAGTCTCATTTACGAGGGAGTAGCGCCTGCTGTAAAGGCCTCGGGGGTGGATATTTTCAGAGACTGGGTCACTTCGTCCTCTGGCAGCCGCTCGTAAAACAACCTCGGCCAGCTTCCTCGACCCACTGACTCCCTCCTCCACTTTCCTCCTCCTCCTCCTACCTGGCTCTGCAAGCGTAAGACAACTTCTGGCAGGTGTGATGCCAGCGTCACATGTAGGCCAACAAAAGAGCTCTTGTTATCGGGTTTCTCTTAAATCACCGTCAGATCAAAAAAGTCGAGGGAATATTGAATGAATTTAACTTAAACTCGATTAACAGCTTGTTCACAATCAGTATCAACACCTTTGTTTAAAACCTTTAAGCGCTAGAAGTTTTTTATTTTGCAGCAGCAATTTAAAGCACTTCAGACTGCATGAAGCGTTAGAAATAGAAATAAAGTTTGCATGTAAAGTGAAGTTCATGATGTGAACTGAATGCATGCAAAATGGTTGCTTTTGCATTCTGTTGTACATTTTTTGAAGCCTGAAAAATGTGCAAATTTTTTTTTTTTTGCAAAAAAATAAGACGATTTAGCCAAAAATGCCCTTCAAAATAAAAGACTAGGAATGAAGGTTGATATCAGTAATAAAAAGCCCTAAATTGAACTTTTAACTGACTTAATCTGACGTCTCTTATGGCTGCAGAGCTGCGTACTGTCGCTCCATGAGGCCTTAAATCAAACATCCATCTGAGCAGTAAATAAAGGCTAACCAGCATGGCGCTCATTGTGGCGCCCTGACTGAAGTGCCTCGCAGCTTAGCACCACCTGGCACCGTTCCCTCCGGCTTCACCCCCGAGCCTCGTGCTCTTAGCTTTAACTCCCATTCATTACGGAGCCAAAGGGCCTCAGCTAGTCCTTCTGGCTGCGTTCCCCCCTGTTGCCCATCGTGGCCCCAAATGGCCACTAATGAGGGGGGACAGATGATCATTGTGCCAACTTGACGCTGCGATAACACGACCTGCTTCCAGTGGGGGGGGGGTGTTTAACATTTAATGTTGTTCTTCTTGTTATTAATTTTGCATTATTTCAATCATCTCACGTCTCTAGAAGACTCCATGTTGTCCTGGTGGTCACTCTGGATGAGTGTGTGTGCTGTAAGCGGGTCAGTGTGTTTGTCAACAGAGCCCGGTCGCCCCCCCCCAACCCCCCCAGATCCATTTAGCCGGCTCCTCTTGTGCCTAAAATAGCTCACCAGGCTCGGTCACTCACTATAGCCGGCCAGAAGGCAGCTCCCACTGTGGGCCAAGTGGAAGGGGGTGAGGCGAGGATTTTCATTATTTCTGTGAATGGCCAGCGTGCCGGTGAGTGTGTGACAGCAAGTGGGAAAAAAAACACACACACTACTTAGTAAGAGGAAGTTCCTGTACTGTGAGTTAAGTAAAGTCAGATTACACACACGAAAAGTTTAACAAAAAAGGAGCATTTTAGCCAAAGAGAAACCTCATCTTTGGCCAAAAATACACTTATTAACATGAGTTTTGTCTCTAATTCTGGTTAATTTACCGTCAGATTAACACTGTTTTCATTAAAATGTCTCAAAAGTGGGTCAATAAGTAAAGAAAAGCCACTGAAAAAGTTCCATCAGACAGTTTTATCTTGGCATTTTTGCGTGTCAGTGTGAGTTTGAGAGGATGAAGAGCTTCAGCGGGAGGATTGTAAAGAGCTTAGAGGATCATTTAAGTAAGAGAAAAGACATTTACGGCCCCTCTAAACAATGTCCGCCCTGTCAGTTCGTGGTGATCGGTGAGCCCTCGTGGCCTCAGACAGGCATGTGCTCTTCAAGCAGCGACACGGTGTAAAAAATTCGCTCCAGCTCGTTGCAGTTAAATGACTCTGTAAGCCGTAAGTGTGATTGGCAGCGTTGACATTTGCTTTGACGATATTAACTTGACATTTACCGAGCAAACTGTACACACACCTGCAAAAAAATGCATATGGAAAAAGAGTAAAACATCCATCGCATTTCACTTTGCATACCTTCTTCTTCATCTCATCCCAAATCTTTTTAACCTTATTAGCTGTTGTTTAAATGTCACTCGCTCGCGGGCCTGACATTCGAACGTATAGGTCTTAAACAATGAGCGATAGAGAAACACAGATACACTCGATAACCTCGCTGAAAAAAGGTAAACCTGCAGGCTCAGACTCACCGAAGGAAGCGGTGGAAGGTAGAAGATGCACCGAAGCAAAGGTTTTTATCATTTCAGAGCCTGCAGGGAGGAAAAAACAACAGTTTGCACAGAAAAACGGTGGATTACGCCTTTATTTTTCATCACAAAGAACACAAGGGAAACAGTTTCTGCAGGCTCAGATTGTGAAACCTGAGATTACAGATTCCCTTTCACCTCGACTCTTTGCCTTTACGCTCGTCTTTGTTGCGTCTGCAAGCCTCTTTGCACAGCGACCTCACTGCACAGCGATAACTTCCACATGAAGTACATTACCCTCCTTTTCAGCTTGTGAATCATGCATGCGAAGGTATTCGCAGTGTTTTGTACACAGTGTGAGCGTATTAAGTGCATATTTCAAAACAATATTCTGCTCCTGCATCGTAAGAAAATCCCTCAGCGGCCTTGTTGACCTTCCAGTCACGCCTCCGAACTTTCTTTAGCTTCTAAAAGGTAAAAAAGGGGCCAAAGGTTCGACAATTGTAGCTTCTTTTGGTTGAAAATTATAAAAAAAGTTATGTATAATGTTTATTTAACTTTTGTTTAGACAAAAAAATGACATTTGATGCCATTTTTTAAAACTTTTTCATCAGCATTCACTTGCAAAGTTTTGCATTTTTCCGATCAAGTGATTTTCCAGATAATTTAAAAGTTAGCTAACAGATTAATGGACGGTAATATTAATTAGCTGCTTTGAATTCGGTTAAAATCAGGAAGGTTTTTGCTCAGTTTTCCTTCCTGCAGGCTCAGTTTTCTGACCTGAAAAGCAGAAGCTTTTTTCCTGAAGTGTGACTGAGAGACTGATGTGTTTTTTCGTGACGTTTCGGCGCCTCGAGCTCCTTTTTCTTCTTCTTCTTACAGCTTCCGTGGCGACCTGCAGGCGAAGCGTCGCACCTTCCCCCCCCCCTTTTCAGGAATGTTCGGGGCATTCCTCGATTCCCAGCGGCATTCCAGATGACATTTAGGATCTGGAAAATCCGTGACAGACAGTTTTTAGGGGTTTGGAGGGGGGTGGTGGGAGGTTTTGGGGGGGGGGTGACACAGGTCTGGGCTTAGGACCCGTCAGCCTGTGAGGGCCGGTGGCTAATGAACCGTTGCCATGGGCGACATGAACATTCCATGTCATCGCCATAGCTACTACAACAACCCCCCTCAACCCACCCCCCCTTTAGCTGCCCTCCAGCTCCTTGAAGAGGTCACACACCTGTCTGCACTTCTTCTGTCTTTTCCTCACCTTTACCCCCCCTCCCCTTCCACTGCTCTTTCACCCCCCCCAACTCCTTCACATTGAACTCAGTGACCTAATCGATTAATTTTGTCGAAAAGTGTTAATTTAATACGTTTTTAACGCACAAAACATTCATTGTTGGATGTGATCAGACTCGTTGTGGACATATTTAACAAATAAGGACGTAATTATGATGAATAACCAAGTATTCAGATACTCCACTACAAATACAAGTCCTGCATTTAAAACATTACGGGAATAAAGTATATAAACGATGAATTAGTGACTCAGAGTTTGAATGATGAAAGAACTGCAGCGTCTCCATCGGTAAGAAGAGGATTCTTTCATGTGTTAAAGCTGCTGTCGGTGATTCAGGCAGAGCAAACAGGTGTAATCTCACAGGAAAATGTTGGTTTGGGTGTCTGGTGAGTCACAGATCGCTGGATTTGTTGTGTGTTTAGTCTTGAATAGTTTCGTCTCGCCTCCCGTGACTCAAACTGATAAACAAACACGTGAAGTCTGAAATAATCGAGATCATCAGCTGGTTAGACTGCAAGATATCCAGTTACCTGTCTGTCTTCATTCGTTTTTCTACTTATATCCTCGAACAGATGGCTTTGCAGGTGTATTCCCCCCCTGAAACATAAAAAAAGACCTTTCTTTTAAATGACTACAATACCCATAAATCCATCTGTGTGGGAACCTAATTCCTGGGTCACTCAGAAAAGCTGTGAAGGGTCAAAGTGAGAGCCGGAGGTCAGAGGTGACGGAGTGCCAGCAGGTAGACTGTGTGGTCTGTTAAAAAAGCAGGACTTCAATTACCTCGAACGCTACGTGTTGCCTTCAGGAATTCCGTTAACAAGAGTGCACACGCATTCTCGGGATCGGCGTTGTACTCGCAGAGGTCAGAGTTTTATCTGTTTATTGAGCTCGGAGTGTGTTTTCTTTGGGTTGTAGCTGATAAGAGGAGGGATGACAGACGGACACACAGTCGCTTGAGTTTATGAGAGTGCGACAGGAAGTGACCACGGATTCACCTGTCGACGGGGCAGATAAGAGAGGCCATAAAACTTGTAGTAGCTGGAGTGAAAAAACTATGATTTTATTGAATTTTCTTTGAGATGAATCCCCAAAACGAGCTCCAGACACTCACTTTTGTTTGAAAATGATAGTTCCTCGACTGTTTACAGGGTGATTATTTTGCGACCGAAAAGGCCTTAATTACCCAGCATTCTTTGTAAAAGCACCGTAATTTGTTTTAGTGCTGTGATCTGCTGCTGTCAGTCATGGGATGAAGTTGAACTCTTTAAAGGGGGGGGGTTTCTTGTTTAGACTTGATTTCCAGCCAGAAACAAAGACGATTTAAAGCCAAAATAATATGCTAACTCCATCTGTGGTTGTTTTTGACAGTTAAAGTACTCAGCTGACACATTAGCTTCTTTGAAATGACAGGATCTGCAGCATTTTGAAGTCCAAGCGAACTGATTTTGACTTTTGTGTATTTTGAAATACAGTTTTAGAGGAACTTCTCATCACAAATCTTCTTCAAAAAGCTCGTGGATTGACCTTTAGCTTGAGTTCTTGAGATAGCATCGGTTGAAGATGACATAATGACTCGAGCATATGAGCCTCGAGGAAAAATGCCTCAGAAATGTCAAAGGATTCAGCAGGAAAATTGTTGCCCCCAGAAGCTGCTTTGCATAAACGAAGAAGGGATGACTTTGGACGCAACCGGTGGTTCTGAAGTGTTTGTTGCCTGCAGCCAAACTTCATGCAAAAGCACTTTTAAGCTAAAAAGGTAAACTTCTTGTGACTTTGGTATGTGCCCAAGGTGCGTTTGGCTAATTTGCTGTGAAAAAAAGGACAGTAAACATGTTTTTCGGTAAGAATTGACTGAAAAAACAAGTACAGAGGTCGACAAAAAGGTTAGATGGAGCTTTGAGGAGGTACAGGAAAGGAAAAGTCATTTAAAAAACAGAAAAATATCACAATAAAATTGCAGAAAAATGCTTTGGCTCCTGTTCAAGCCCCCCCTGTTTCTTTCGACACCATAACCTTTTCTGCAGAAAGGACACAAAAAGAAAGCAAAATGGGGTCTTGGGGCCTCATTCCCATAACTCAGCCCCTGTTTACGACCAAATTAAACCAAAGTTCTGCCTACTTTCACCTTAACAGACTTTCCCATGACGCTCTGTCACACCACAGGGTCGTTGTTTACGCCTCAACACTCACCACAACCATCCACAACACGACCAGCATTCCTGCTTCCTGTTCTTCATGTAAATCACCGCTCTCGGCCTCCAACACTTCATCCCCATCTCCACGCTAATGGTTGAGTTTGTCGCTCTTAATTTGTCCAGTGCCACCTTAAAAAATGTAAAATATTTGGCTGTTTGGAGCCTGAAAAACACCTGTGTTTGTCACTCAGCGTAAATGTTAGTGTAGAAAATGTAGAAGTTTAAAAATCCATTATCAAGCTAATAGTTATGAAGGAGATTAAAGGGCAGAAGATGCGTCGTAGGTGGCCTCGGAGAGTTAATGATTAGGTGGGAGAGTTGATGTTAGCTTGGAGAAAATGAACGAGAAAGCGAGAAAGAGCGTGAGATAACGAGTCACAGAGGCCGAAACAAGTGGAAGGAACATAAAGAGACTTGAAATTATAAAGATATCTCTTAATTTGACTTTTAAAACTTTGGATTGAACCGGAAACATCTTGTGTTAGCCACGATGGACGAGAGGATGAACCACAGCAGGTAGAACTTCATGCTAACACCTGACCGTTGTGGGAGTCAAAGCAAGTGGGAGCCCCAAAGGGAGTCACGGTTGTTCGTCTACTCGGCTCAGCTCTCCCCCTCCTTTTACCGGCCTTGTGTCGGATGTTTGATGAGCATTCCAGTCCTTCCACTTGTCTCAACCTCTCCACAGATAAGGTCAAAGGTCAGCTAGAAGAAGAGACGAGAGAGGAAAAAAAAAGAAAGGGAGGAGGGGTGTTGGTGGTTTTGCAGGGAGTGTCCTTTATTTTCCCTGCGTGTTGTGATAGTTCGGAGTTGTTTCTCGTATGTTCTCGAGCTTGTTTTGCTTCTTAAAGGTCAAGTCGATTTTTATTTTTCTGTGCAGAGCGAGGAAAGAGAAAGTAGGAAGGAAGGGAAGGATGTTTTTCCTTCTCTGAACTCTGCAGGGCGTGTGGGTGCACTGACATGCAGTGCTTTACGGTCAGTTAACCCAAGTCATTGATTGGCATGAAGTCGGGATTTCTGCAGAAGTTCATTTAAGATCCAATCTAATATGAACCTTTAAGCTTCAGCTCTCAAAAACAAGAAAACAAAAACATGTTTTTCACTTCTGCAAGGTTTTCCGCACAGATGCAGTTTGAGATCCTTAATTTTCTCATGATCGTTTCGGAGTAATTGATGGGTGAGGCTAACGTCATCATCTGATTAGCCTCTTTTTTGCAGAATTTCAGCCTTTTGCATGTCAGGTTAACAATTCCAGCTCATTTACCAGCAAAAATAAAGGCAGAAGCGTGATAACGGATGGTGTATGAGGGCGGTTATCGCACATAACAGCACGGACTGACACGGACTACCATGCGGTCACTGTTACGTGACTATGATGTTTAAACAGCTTTTGTAAATGAGGCGTGCAGGTGTGGGGTAATTTTTGGAAAATCCATCTTTTTTTAAGCATCTCCTGTCACGATTAAACTCCTTTTGGCGCCGAGTGCAAGTTAAGCATGAGAGTTGTTGTCGTTGTTGTGCAGAGGTTTTTGCAGAATTGGATGGTGAAGTTGACCACTTAAATATAATCAGGATGCAAATCTGAAGTGAAGGAACAAAGCACGTTGACTCCTGTTGATTGTGTGAAGATCAGGGATCAAACAGCTTCGTATGTTCTGATCTTGACCCGTGTTTCTCTTGTGTGTGAAGCACTTAACCCTCCACGCAGCATCTCAAGCGGTCGTCCAGTGTTATTCCAACCCATCTGGATGTCAAACATCTCCACCGTCTCCTCAGATTGATGATTTTTTTGCCTGCTGCATCACTTAAATGACTTCTCGCCGGGGCTGCTGCGTGAAAATATTATGCCTTCGATGCACAATATTGTTTCTATACGTTGCTATTTGTCATCTTTGAGTCCCTTTGATGATGGTTGAGCGGTAATGGCTTCCCCCAGCGGGACACTTAACCTCAGTTGTTTCTGTGTGCGGTTTTTGATCCAAAATGGCTTCCCCCCTTTGGGATTTGTCACCTCTTGAAGTCTCGCGCTGCCTCGTCCGTCGCGGACGAGCGGCGGTTTCCTGTGTCGGAGGGGCTGACGACGGGGGGGGGGGGGCTTGTCCAGGCAGGACGACCCGCCGCGTGTGAAACCGTGACGCCTGCCAGCTGTGTAAAGCTCAGCTAAGATCCCGCATTTCTTTACAGACAGGAAAAAGAAGAAAAAAGAGGGTGAAAGCTGTCATTGCACAACGCAAACGGACGTCCATCATCTGCACATCTTCTCCTGTTTTCACTGCAGTTTTGCTTTTCAAGAATGTTCTGGGAAGAGGAGGTGATGGATTGTGTTGCATTGATGCTATCTTTACAGTGCTTTCTGCAGAATGAACAGCATAATTTACACAGTTTATGTTCTCCCAAAAAAGAAAAAATAACAGGTTTACCAACGGAGAAGCTGTTTGCTGCAGAGAAGCGAAACTGTAGTTTGAGAATGTGCATAAATACTGACACTGACAAGAAAGCAAAGTTAAAAAGGCAACTTCTAATGATTAAAATGCATTTAAATTTGTTGTTCTGTGAGGAAAAAGAGTGTTTTCTCACTTAAAATACACAGATTATCTCTTTTTTAAAGACTTTTAGTGCATCAAGCCTCCTCTCCTCCCTCATGTTTCCTGCTTTTACACTAACTGAACGTCCTCTCTTGTCTCTGATATTTACAACACGTCCTCTGATCCCTTCAAACAGCCTTCAGCGTCTTCATGTCCACACACACCGTCACATCCGACAGCTGCCGTCCCAGAAACCAGCTCTAAACTTCCCCAGTTTCAGTAAACTGCGACGTCCTGTGTGCACGCTTGTGTTTATTAAACACCACCACCCATAATGCCGTGCAGACGTAGTCCGTCCATGCTTTCATATGTGAGCAGGACCTTCACAGTGTCCTTCAGCCTCTGACTTTCCTGTGGGCAGAAAAAAAGACACATCAGCCTCATTGAGGACGAATATAAATCTATTTTTCCATCTTTTCCGAGAGTGAAAGTTGCACAACTGTTTATGCTTCACATATTTGCATTAAATATTTGACACAATCGACAAAAAATCTTAGAAAAAGTGCAGAGAGTTTTGCACACGTCTGTCATTTTCACTTGAAAGTTAATGTTTAACGCTTCGTGTGATCACATGGCAGTGAAGTGTAACGTATGGAGGTCATTGAAAGCAACAGGTCGCATCAGTTAAAGTGTTGCTGACTAAAGGGGCAGCTCCTTTAATAATTAATGTCTTGTTTTCTTAAATAATTCCTGGATGTTTCTTTTGCATTTATTACACATTCCTGCTTCTCCATCATGAATATTTGGAGCTGAAGCCTCTTAATGTCGACTGCTGATCTCACATCAGTTGGTCATTTCGCTTTTAAAGCTTCGTATTCAGCCTCGTTGAGCGTCTCATCTTTTTCTCTTTGGTCCCTGAAGGCATCGTGCAGTCGCCTCGTGTCATAAATTACACAGCGGCCCGAGTCCAGCTCGCTGAGACAAATGAGAAATATCTGTGTGGATTAAAGGGATCATAGCACAGGGCTCGTCACGGTGATTTACGGTGTGTGTGTGTGTGTGTGAGAGTGTGTGTGAGAGAGTGTGTGTGTGTGTCTGTCTGACTGTCTGATTCTCCGTCTGTCTCTCCGCTCTCTCCTGTTCGGTACCTGTTGCTGCTGGA
>JAQNCA010000020.1:8596045-8621117 GCA_029783725.1 Acanthurus tractus | reverse complement strand
CATGCATGTGTGTGTGTGTGTTGAAGGAGAAAGAAAAGAGGGGGGGTGGGGGTTAGGAATCTGTTTACAATAGCCCGAGGGAGAGTCGGCTAAGCTGCCAGAGAAGCAGAAACAGTCAGATATCGAGAAGAAGAAGAAGTAGAAGAAGTAGAAGAAGAAGAAGAAGCATGAGAGGAAAAGTCCAAGACGTGAAGAGAAAGAGAGAGCAGACGGAGAGAGAAAAAAACAGAGGGAGAGTCGCGGAGAGGAAGGAATGAATGAAAGGCGAAAAAGCCCTGCAACTCATGAGAGGATTAAAACAAACTTAAGGAGTTCTTTAAGGTTCCTCGGCAGAAGTTGCACTCGGGAGTCGCAGGAGGGAAACTGCAGGGTGATGCAAAGCAGCAGTCGAACCAGATCTTTGCTCCGGGCCATGCAAATAGGATATCTGGTGTGTGTGTGTGCATGTGTGTGTGAGAGTGTGTGAGAGAGTGTGTGTCAGTGCACTTTAATCTTGCGTGCATGTGGGAGTTTGTGCGTGTGTGATGCACAAAGTCGAACTTTTTGGCTCAATTCTTTCTTTCTTTCTCTTTGTTTGTTTGTGTGTTTGCATGAATGGTTTGTGCTTGTGTGTGTGCGTGTGTGTGCGTGTGTGTGTGTGTGTGTGCGTGTGTGTGTGTGCAGACTTTGAGGAGCAGTTGTACGACACCAAGCTCACCGGTCAGACGTTCCGGCATCCGTCCTCGCAGAGCTCCGACGACACGTCCACCTCGCTCAGCCGATCGCCCATTTCTCTGAACAACAAGAGACCCGACTTCATCTTCCTGGTAAACACACACACACACGCACACACACACACACACACACATGCAAACACACACTCGAACGTGCATGCTTATTTGATCATGAGGCCCGAAATGTCATCCGTCTGGTAAACAAACACACACATGCTGAAGAAGAACGGTTATTCAAAGACACAAAACACAAAATAATTACCATTTTTCTGCCTTTTCCAGAGGCTGAACACACACACACACACACACACACACACACACACACACACACACACACAGTCATGAACCAAACTGTGTCCACCTCACTTTTCTCTCTCACTTCCTCCCCTCAACAGAAGAGCTTCACATTGTAGCTCACTTCTTCCCACTCTTTCTGCCCTTCTTGCCCTTTTTCTCTCTCTTCTTCTTCTTCTTCACTCTTTATTTCTGCAGTTTCTCTCTAAACTTATTCAAGATATTTATTTATTATCTCGTGGAAACAGACATACGACATTAAGACACAAACCTCAGTCTAATAGAGAGCTGCAGTGAGTATAAAACCATCTCCTTCCTGTTTTTTATTCATTTTATTTTGAAAATCTTTAACACTTCACTCGTGTTCTGTTGGTTATTAACGTCTTATTTTATAAGATTTATCATTTTTCTTTCCAAATGAGTCCAAAAAGGTCAATGTTTTCAAAGGATAACACATTAATATTTTAATAACTGACTCACCGCCTGAAAGTCGACGATGATTTAACTCATTTACACATTTTTTTGGGTGAATTTTGAGCATCAAGCTACGCAAACTTCTATATTAGTGTCACATTTACTGTGTTTGTGACAAAACGCCTCATCACTTTTATCATCAACCCTTTTGTGTAAAAGATTAAAGCTCAAATCATCCAAAAAAAGAGTGTTTCCCACCCTCCTCGTTCAGATTCGTCACATTTAATCATCCTCTGCGTTTCGCTCTCAGCAGGTTTCCATAAACAAATGCCAAATCGTTTAGCGTCAGAGGGAAAAATATCGGCTCACACTCGATCGGAATCGAAACGGCGAAGGGCAGCGGTGCTGTTTGTGCTTCCCGACTGATGGAAAACATAAGAAAAACGGTTGTGAAATTCATTTACAAACACGTGTTGGAAACAGACTCTCTCTGCAGCTGCTTTCTCCTCCATATCCCATAATAGTTCTCAGGCTGTTTTCCCGACGATCCGAGCCATTACGGCTGCTTGATGGACTCCCGCGGTGATTTCGCTGCAAGATGGCTGCACATTCCCTGCATGTCGACGCCGCCGTTCCTTCAGAAAACTGTCAAACAGCCCTGTTAGCTTAATGCTTCTCTCTCCGTTCGGGATCATTTCAGTCAGATGAAAGATTCCCACGAGTCCGTTTTTTTGGGATTTAGATTCCCACAGCACACACATCCTCACGTGTGTGTGTTTCCTGCGTTGCAGCCGAACCCCCCCGCGGCGGCTCCACTGCCTTGCTCGAGGGCTCTTTGGAAAGCCGGAGTTGATTTGTCAGATTTTAAAAAACACCAGGCGGCTGACAGATGCCGGTTTCCCTCCCAGCTGGGATTACAACTTCCTGTAGGCGCCGACGACGCGTCTGCTCGCCGTCAGCCTCCGTCAGCCTCCGTCAGCCTCCGTCAGCCTCCGTCAGCCTCCGTCAGCCTCCGTCCCTGCTGGCTCATCAGATCTGAACTGATATTTCTGCCTTTTCACCTTCTTTTTTTCCTTCTCCTGCTTCTTTACTGTTTTCTGTTTTCCCGCTTCATCACCTGTAAGCAGTGCAAGTCACATTTCTCTCTCTTTGTTTTTCGTTTTTTAAAAAATGCTTTTCTTTCTCCCACTCCTCACTTCTTATCGAGTAAACTGGTTCTTCCTCTTTCTGCCGCTGAAGCAGCTTAAAAAGGACAAAACACTTTGTTTTGTTGGAGGTGGACGAGAAAAAGAGGCTCAGCCAGGCGGATTTTTTTTTTTCTGCTCCAAGTTTCCGGCTGTATTGATCTTTTTACTTAAAAATTGAATTTTTTTTGTCTGTGTGTGTTTAAGCCACCAGAAACAGATTAAAGAAAGCATCTAATTATCAAATCGCCTGAGGAATCAGACAGAAACAAGAAAGTACAAGATGTGACAGAAAACAGAACTTAAATTTAATCACTTTGATATGGAAGCAGACTTATTAGTGACAGAAATCAAATTCAGAAAATGCACGACACAAATATATGCTTTTACTCTGAAAAATACACATCAGAGGCTTAAAAGCTGAAGAAAACTAAACATAAAGAACTGAATCAAAGCAGCATTTTAATCGACTGAAATCATTCAAAGTGATTTTCTTTGAATCAGGCTCATTAAACTCAGTTGGTGGAGACAAAAACTGAGCAAAAAATCTGCAAAAACTGCACTTAAACGTGTCTCGTAACCAAAGAAACTTGTCTAAATGAATGTTGTTGTTGTTGTTTTGTAGCGGCTGGTTGTGCAAACAGGCTAATGTTAGCTAACATGTTGTGCTTATAAGGTGATTGTTGCAAGAAGAATCAGATGACGCAGGTTTCTTCTTCTTCTTCCTCCAGCCGGCGTCCAAACAGCTCTACGAGGATGAAACCGCCTCCTCCGTGTTCGGCCTGAGGTCCGTGACCGACCCCTCTCCCTCCCCGACCCCGTCGCCCTGCGGCTCGGATCGCCCCCCGCTGGGCTGGAGCAGCAACAACAGCAGCAGCAGCACCGCCACCTCCGCCACCGTCGGGCCGCCGGTCGCCGAGAAACCACGCTGGCACCTGGGGAGACGCATCATACCGCCGGACGTCACAGGTACGACGAGGCCCCCAAATACTCGCAGATATTTGAAGTAACTGAGTATTTCACTGTGGATGCTTCGGGATTATGAGGTTTTAGTTGCAGCAGGTTCTGATTTAGATTCCAGCTTCAGTTTGAGATTATTTTCTTGGATTCATTTTGATGCGTTTTGCCTTTTTTGTGCACATTTTTTTGAGTGGATGCAACAGATTCAAACTCTTTTCAGTCCATAAATGAAGTTTAGCATCTCTAGATTTGTTCCAACACTGACACCAGTTTCAGATTAAGCTTGAAACGTCTGGATTAAGTTGAACAGGTGAGTCTGTGCGCTGATCCGACATCACATCATTTTTCAGCCCGGAAACAAGAAGATCGTAGCTGGTTACAGTCACATGCCTTCAAGCTTTACTCCGTTTTTATTAGAATTTATGGCCTCAATATGAAAGTTCCCCGACAAAATAATCCGAAGTTTAAATAAATCAACCTCCAAGATGAGATTGTGTTGGAAATTAAAGAGCAGCAGCTTCGGCAGGTTGAGTCGAAGTTTTACGTCTTTGCCTTCACTGATTTATTTCAGTGAAAGAAAAACACGGCAGACTTTTGTTCCACGCTCTTAATGCCTCGGAGCAAAATAAAAACAGATTCACACGTTCCGTGTTTTCTCCGGGGATTTCTCTCTTTTTTTTTTGTGACAGTTGTAAAAAGTGAGAGTCGTGGGAAATCAGACGGGAAGGAAGGAAGTGAAACTGAAATCTGGTCCCTTTTAAAGTTCAGTTTAATCCGACTCTGAATCTGCAATCACAGCTTTGTTGTGCAGATAAACTCAGGTGACTCGAACCTTTGATTTAACGACATTCTGCCTTTTTTAAAAACACGACTCTTAAGTTCTCGTAAAGGTTTTGAAAGAGCGACAGTTTGCTCGAGTGTTTGTGAAGCTGCCGAGTGAATTCAAATCCGTTGCATTCATGGATTCATCTGTGACGGTTTGAACACAGGAAGATGAAGATTCATGTATTTTGTCAGAATTCACGTGATAAATATGATACAGAATGACAAAAGTAGACAAAAGTAGCTCTCAGTATGTAAAATCAGGGTTAAGATTCTTTGTTTTCACTAACCTCTGTTTGGCTTTATGTGCTCAAGTTTGTAAACTGGCATTTTTTTGCATAAAATAGGCATATTTTGCACAAAATCTGGCAAAAAACCTAAATTAATTGCATGCAAACAGCACCGGAGCTCCTAGATGTTATTTGCTTTGCAGCAGAGTGACGATGCATTTTACACTTTGCAGATGTTTTGTGTTTATGAGGTTTCTTTCTGTCTAATTAGTGCAGGTTTAGCAGCTGAAAAGGCAAAACTCCTCTCAGCCAGAAGACATTTTTCAAACAATGTTTTTCTTGGGCGGTAAAGTGTCTTTAGAGGAAGAATTCATAATTTCACAGTCGAAAAGGACAAACACTGGAGATAATGTGAACTAAGATGATTCACGGCAGAAGCTGAAGTATCGTTTCCTTTCAGTTTCACTTATTAAATCCATTTTTAATCACAAAAAAACTCTTTATTGTGGATGTGCAAAGACACCAGATGCTCAGAATTCTTTTAAAAAGCACAAAACTCCAGAAGGAAAGTGTTAAATTTTTGTTTTCTGCAGTTTTCAGCTCACAAATTCATGCCAGAAGATGTAAGTCGCAGGTTACGTTGGATGACGTTGGTGCAGTGCTTTAAAAACACACACACACACACACACACACGCAAACACACACAGATTCCCACTTTGAGTTTGAGCTTAAAGGGAGAAAAAAACGCTGCAGATTCGAGATGTGACGTCGAGAACATTTTCTTCCTGTGATCACATTCGTGTGTGTGTGTGTGTGTTTGTGTGTGTGTGTGTGTGTGTGTGCGTGCTGTCAGAGTGTGTGTGTGTGTGTGTGTGTGTGTGTGTGTTGTCAGAGTGCTGTTAGCATGCCGCGGTCATCCTCTGCAACATCGTTCTGACACTCCTGCTTCCATCCAAACCTCCTCCTTGTTTACCTCGCGTGCATGTCCGTGTGTGTGTGTGTGTGTGTTTCTGTGTGTGTGTGTGTGTTCGTGGTCCTCCCGGTGTTTTTCGGCATAGCAACTGCTTCGTCACCGGGCGCCTCTCCTCCCCTCCTTCTCCTGCACATCCATCTCCAGTTTATCGTCTCTTTGTCTCTCTCTCTCTCTCTCTCTCCCCCCTCCTCACCCACCGCGTGGAGAAGCAGAAGGTCAGGTGTAATGATGGCGGCCTGTGGCGTTTCACTCGCTAAGTATTCGCTTCCTTCTGAGGAAAGCAGCGGAGAGGAAAGTAGAGAGAGAGAGAGAGGGAGAAGCACTTCAGGGACGAGGCTGACTTTCATTCTGTATTTCTTTTCTTTTTCTTCCTGTCAACAAAATCCCTTGAAAAGAGCCCAAACAGACAGACAGACCAGCGGGATTTTGTTTGTCCTCAGAGCCTCTGTGACGTCCTCAGCATCAGCATCGGCTTCAGCCTCCAGCTCATTGGCTCCCGCCGGAGACGTGCATCTGCAAAAAAAAAAAAAAAGTGGATCACATGTTAAAACCGTGGCAGCGTAGTCTCGAGCAAATGTTCACGACACAAAAGCAAAATTGTGCATTCGTCGGGAACTATTTTTAAAGGCGGATTAATCCAGGTTTTGGTGCTGGTGAGTGTTTCCAGCAGCAGGTGTGTCTCTGAATGACCTGCAGCGATGCTGTCGATGCGAACGCAGGAACGAGTCGACCAAAACTGTGACTCATTCGAGTGTCCGATGTTTTTTTATGGACGATAATTGAGACAAAAAACACTTCACTTCAGATTAATTCACTGTTGGTTTTAGTCTCTTAATGTTTTCAGACAACAGAAACACGATAAAGACGCTGAAAGAGAGACACCCTGTCTTCCTCTCTCTCTCTCTTCGCTCTCTGTGAGCCGACGAACAGGTAGCTTGCAGCCAGCTTGCTGTTGCCATGGCAACTCGCCACTCTTCCTCCTCTCTCCTCCCTAAAAAAAGAAGGAGAAGAAGAAGAAGGAGAAGGAGAAGGAGAGGAAAAAAAGAGAAAGAAAAAGGGGGGAAGCGAGTAAAACTGAAGCCAGAAGGAGGGAAGGAAGGAAGGAGCACAGGGAGGTGAGGAGGGAAGACAGGATGGGAAAAAGGGAAGAGGATGGAGGGATGCGGGATGAAAAGAGGAGTGAATGAAGGATAATGAGGGAACATTTTGTCACAGCTCCTCTCCTCCTCCTCCTCCTCCTCCTCCTCTTCGTCTTTTCTCCTCCATCCCTGCACATCTCGCTCGGGCAGTTTTCATGAATGACTGTGTTACTGTAGGCAGTGAAGATGTGAATGCAAAGCAGGCAGACAGACAGACAGACAGACAGACAGACAGGTTTAATGCAGACAGACAGGGTGAGAAATTCATCCATGTTGGTGTTTTAATGCAAAAAAATCCCATAAATCAGATCAAATTAAAGCACATTTTTGCTCAATTTTAGAAGAAATGATTCAAAAATGGAGATTTGTTACGTCATCATTGAATTAAGTCGTTTTAATTTCAACATTTAAGGGTTTTAATTACAATATTTAGAGCATTTAACGATGATAAACGTAAGCCTGTGCAAGATGTGACTCTGGAAAGACAGAGAGATTGTTTCACCGAGTGGGTTTTTTCATTTTCTAATGAATACAGAATGTTTTTAATGTGGTTATAAAGTGGAAAACAAGCAGCTTGCGACGTCGCAAGGACGAACGAATGGGAGAGAAAAGGCAGAGCGAGGTTGCATGCAGGCAGCTAATTACTTTCCTCCATAAAAACAAACTAAACGACTGTGACGGAAACATGAGCTTTATATTTAGCCGAGTATCTCGTCACATCGGAGGTGCACAGTCTGACTTGAAATGTCCTTTTGACCTGTTTTTTTCAAAGATGTTGTCCTCACTGGAGTAAATTAGTGGTTTGAAATAATCGTGCAGACGGTGTTTTTGTATTCAGACTGCGATTTTTGTCATTAATTCTGACAAAAAAAAGGGGAATGTGACCCTTTCGGACCCCTTTGGCTGCACATCCTGCTCTTTATGATCAAAATCCTTCATTTGGTTGCAATTTCAACACATATTTGCAGTATTTGCTTCTTATTTTGCTATTAAATTTATTAAAAACATCACTGAAAGTATTCTAGACCCAACTGAATTTAACATGACTTCAGTTTTGCACTTTTAGGATGTTGATTCATGGTCCTTACTCGCTTCTTTTAGAGCTTTTTCAAAAAGTTAAATAGCCTTTAATTTACTTTTGCAATTTGCTTACGTATTAAAACTGTACATTTAAAAGTTCACACTGAGAGTTTATCTTTTACCAATGAAATTAACCGTTTGAAACAAGAAGAACGATCATATTGCAAGTCTTGAGGTGGAGCTTTTGTCTCTTTCACATGGTCTTCATCAGCATCCTTCTTCTTTTGACGAGGGTTGGGTACCGAAATTTGGTTCAAAGTAGGAACAAAAACGGCGGTACCGGGTACCAATAGCTTTCGGTTCTGCTTATCGGTTCTTGGACGCACTTGTAACCTCTTTTTCAATGGCTGCGTGTCTGCTGACTTCAACACGCCGAAGGAAAAAAGAAACACCGGAGAAACAAGAGGAAAAAGCTGTGGCTAACTTGGGCTAACTTGGGGATGGGTATCGTTAGGATTTTTATGAATCCGATTACGATTCCGGTTCTGCTTATCGATTCTGATTCCTAACAGTTCCTTATTTCGATTCCAAAATAGTAAAAAAATAGTTTTCCATGGTCCATCATACATAGTTAGCTCAGTTAGCCAAAGCTTTTTCCTCATGTTTCTCCTGTGTTTTTTGAAGTGTTGAAGTCAGCGTGAATGCGAGACGTAGTCACGTAACAGACAGGTCCTGGCAGACAGGCAGCCATTGTAAAAAAGGTTACAAGTGCATCCAAGAACCGGTAAGTAGAACCGAAAGTAAAGATTTTTATGGGTACACAGTAGCGCCGTTCCTACTTGGAACCGAATTTCGATACCCAACCCTACTTTTGACCACAGCTGTTTTCAAGGAACAAAGCGTCAACCAGAAACAGTCGTCATTTATTGATTATAGACGCACAGATTTGCTTGAGTTAAACACTTCAGCTTACAGTTTTGTGTGTCCAACCCCTGATTAATCATGTACGAGCCACTAAGATTCGATCTTCACGCAGTATTTTGACGTCAGAAACACTTACAGGGGAATTTGCCATCGCTAAGAAGCAACGACAGCCTGTTTGAATGAGTAACAGTGTGTTTTTCATCAGAGGAGTGGGGGGGAGTTAATCCTGTAACATCTGTGTTTGAGGATGAAGTCCAGCCTGAACACTCACAGCAGGCAGGAATAAAAAAAAGCAATGAAAAGCAGAGCTGCAGAGACGTTATGATGAATGAATCATCATCATCTCGTCTCTCTGGTCGAAGGCTGCTGATGGTTTGAAACGGCGTCCATTATTTATGGCTGCAGCAGCAACACAAAGACTCCGAACCTCCCGAAACGGCGGCTCCGTCAGAGACACGAGAATCGATCGTGAACGGAGGAGAGACGTGACCTCATGCATGTGCAAACTGTATGACACCGCGGGATCAAAGAGGCGTCCGGTCCAGCAGGAAGTGGATGCATGCATGCATGACGGCCAGACAGGAAGTCATATTTAGCTCCGTTCGATGGCTGAGTCACGGTTGTGGATGTTTCAGCCCCAACAGTCTCATTTATTCATGCACGGCCGCTGAATGACACTCTGTGAATGAGCTAAACTGACAGACTGTTGGGAAAAAAAACAGACACAAGATGAAAGAAGAGAGACGAACAGGCTGTTTGTAGAGATAAAGAGACGGGTGGAAAAGAGAGGCAGGTAGTCGATGAGGCGGACAAACAGGTGGAAAGTTCCTCAGATTTAAAGAGACGTGAAGATTTTTCTTATTTCTCTCTCGTGAGACAAAATGACCACGATGCATCATCCAGGTCGATGAGAGCCGATGGAATGAGTGAAGCGATGAGCCGGGAAATTAGATTTCTAGTATCTGTGATTTATTTTTTGGATGAAAAAAGAAATTTTTTCTACCTGTCAGAGTGTCAAAACTCTTCCAACCCTCCTGAGTTTGATCAGTAATTTTGTGACTCACAGGTCAAAATATGACTTTCTTCTTCCAGAAGTCTCAATTTTCATTATTTTAGCATTTCAATTACATGAAGTACTGAAGATATGTAGAAATATAGTTAATGATAAACTGTATATGAATCTAGGCACAAGAAAAAGTTGCACTCTTAAGCCAAATTTAGCTTAACTTGCAGAACATTTGGATGATTTTTTATCTGCAAATTACTAATGTTGTGTTCATTGAGAGGCTAAAAGATGCTAACGCTGTGCAAAAAGCCGAATCCAAATCATCGGACATGAGTCTTAATTATAGGGTTTGTTTCAGTCGGATTTTCTCTCCTGACAGATCAGATGTTCTCAGCACTCAAGAATGAATTATCCATAAATTAACCAAAACGAAGTCTAAACTTTGTTTGAGTGAATAAAAGCTGCGTCGCTGGTTTTAATTAGCTGTTTCTGCAAATGTTTTGTGCAGCAGATTTTCTCATACAGACTCTATTATTCTGTAGTTCTTTGTCTCTCGGATAACTCAAACATTTGTGATGTTTAATTCAGAAACAAAGCTGCAGCAGAAACAAAAATCTGAGGGAAGACAGGTCGAGTCGTTTTGTGACCGCAGACCTCTTAAGAAGACAGACGCGTCAACAGGTAGACAGACAGGTGGAGAGAGAGACGGTTAAGATGCATCAGCTTTATGGGTTTTCTTTGTTTTTTCTTTTTCGTTCACCGTCAGACTGATTTGTGGTTTAAAAATACAAACATTTATCGAATTTGACAACCAAACCATGAATAAAATTAAAAAGTCGGAGATCTGCGCTTTGCTACATTTTTCTTACTGAGACGCATTAAGTCTGCGGTTGCACAATAAATACTGTTTTGTTCCTTTAACTCGGTTTGTTTTGGTGTAGTGCCAGAACATTTTTCATCGATCCGACTTTATTTGATTCATTTTTTTATTTGGCCTCTTTGATTTTTAGTGTGTTTGTCTGTCTTCACTTTTTGAGAACAAAACTTCTCTTAAACAGCATCTTTTTATTGTAGGTGATCAATTTTTACGAGATGCTGCATCTGATGCGACTGTCCCTATAAAACAAAGCTAATGTCCTAATAAAAGCCTGACTGAGCGATGCAGCCGCATGCAGGATGGCGTTGTATGTCACTGAGGTTATCGAGTGTGTACCTGTCACCTCTGATGACTCATTGGACGGCAGTCGGACCAGACAAGACATGTGAAGGACAGGAAGTACAACAGAGCAGCAGTTTTCTGTGCAGCATCTGCTGTAAGTCACTCAGGATTAGAAAATGACAGCTGGAAATGTCAAATATAAACTTGAAGGTTTATGGGGACCGAAAAAGGAGCAAGAAGCTGTTCAAATGAGCAGCTGCATCACTTTTAAAGCACAATTTGTGATCCTCAGTGATGTATTTGACTAAAACCTGCAGACTTGGAGGCAAATCTCAGCATCGATCACCCGTAACATCAGGAAACAGGAAGTCCAGAATTCAAATGTCATATTAAATTATTCTTTCTGATTCGAGACATCCGATGTCAGATAGCAGTGATGATGATGTTACAGGAAACTGCCATCTATTATCTGGATTTCCAAGTTTAGGCCAGTCAGTTTTGAGTGGAACTGAGTCTTTACAAGAGTTGTTTTTAAAAAAACAACTGCTCACACTGGTCAGTCGTCCCAAAGCCGCGAACTCCGAGCGGGAAAAATCCTCAGGAAGTACACGACTCAAGCAGAGGGGGGGTTTGTACCTTCCTCTGAGCTCGTGTTTGCTCTGCAGCTCGGCGATTTCATGTTTTAGGTTGTCAGCTACATCAGCTGCTGGTTCCACAATGAACAGCACAGCAAATATGTTCACTTCCTTTTGTTTACTTTTCATATCATGAATTGTCTCGCCAAATGCTGGAAGGAGTCCTGCACGCTCGACAGCATATTCAAATGTTATATTAAGTCTTTGATTTAGCAAAGTGGTAAAATGCACAGTAAACTTGTTGCAGCTGTAAATTTACTTCAGATAATTTTAAATTGATAATAAAGAGCTGAGAAGTTTGTCAATTCTGTAGCAAATACATGACCACAAGCTAACTTATGCACGCTAGCTTGCCTTGTACTTCGAGATTAATTGTTTATTCATTTCTCTTGTTGCCCTCATGTGTATCTTGATGTTGTATGCAACTTGTATGTTGCATTTATGGAACATTGAGAACCCTAACCCTAACCCTAGTCTACAGTTTTATGTCACTTCTTTTAAAGCAATAAAAGGTCAATGATTAATTGTTTTATGCTTTTACGGCTTCTTTTTAAACATGCATTATCTTGAAAAGTTTGCACATTTTGACAATGCGCTTATCCACAGTGTGACTTCAACTCTGTTTCAGTTTATTTAAGCCACCTTAGTGCATTTATTCAGTGTTTTCACTGCAGGTTGTGTCCTTCTTTGTCCATCCGTCACACAAACAGGTTTTAGCCTGAGTGAGACGAGCCGAGTTTATTGAGAGTCTGAAATCTAATACCTGCTCTCGTGTCAACAACACGATTGGATTCACTGTTTTTATTGAATTTACTGCGTGTCGAGTAAGATTACTCTCCCCTTCCTCTCGCTGACCCCTCGTGTCCTCCCTCCGTTTCTCCTCCAGGTGAAGGGGGAGGAGGGAAATTCCACGGCGTCGACCTCCTGCAGCACTCCCCATCCCCATCCCCCTCTCCAGGGGACCCCTTCCCCCACCAGCCCCGCTCCCTGGAACCTGTATCGGATACCCTCCACCAGAACCTCCCCCTGAGGAAGACACACTCCGACCTCGACACAACCTTACCTGCAGGTGTGTGTGTGTGTTTGTGTGTGTGTGTGGCCATCAATGGAAGCTCTTATCCTCCTCCAATGTTTGTTCTTCTCAGTTTCCTCTTTCTTCCTCGAGTTCCTGCGGTTCAGACGTTGTTACTACTCACACAAAGTGCAGCCAAAAGGCAGAAAAGAGGGAAAAGAAAGGAAGTTGTTACCACAAAATTTAATATCTCTACTCATTAATCCCAGTGTGAGCTGAAAGTCTGCTGGCATTGTTGGAAACCTCAAACTTTCTCAGCTGCCGTAACACTTAGATGTTCGTTTGATTGACACCATTTTCTGCTTTTTGGAGCTGTAATAAAATCCCCCTTTTTAATGATACTTCGGAAGGAGGCAGAGAAGGGGCTATGACAGATATTTTTTGTGTGTTTCTATGATTTAAATCAACGTTTTAGCCATAAAAAAGGTGAAAAGATCTAAGATTTCTGCTTTTTTTTGTAGTGAATTATTCATTTAACCTACTTTTTTGTGTTCCCATAAATGTAGCTTGGTCGGATTAATCTAGTCTTGTTTACACTCCTACTTGTCTTAATCCCGTGTTAAAAGGGGTCACAGTGGCAGGAAAACATCTTAATCATCTTGCCTCTTCTTCTCTTCTTCCAAATTCTGCATTTAACAAAGAGCACCACAGAGATTAATGCAGGGTTAATCATTTCTTTCCCCTATATTTGCGGTAATCTGTTTTGCTCAATGAAGGATGCTGTTGCCGGCAGCCAGGATCTTTTCATGCCTAATTGGTTTATTCACTGCAACACAGATACTCAATTGCAGAGTACGAAGGGTTTTAATGTAAACGGTTGAACCTGAATAAGGCTTTGATTGTGGACTGGTGAGAAAAAGCATATTATCTTAACTTAGCGCGTATCTGACATGTTCCTTTGTTATTGTCTGAAGGTTTACGACCAAGTTCTTTAAAAGATTTGGCACTGGCAGCATTCAGGAGTCCGGGACTTTGTCATTTCCTTTAGGAAAAGAGATTTATGATGGTTGGCACCTGTAAAATGTGTAATGTATCAAAAGGACATGTCGCTGTTGTCAAGCAAGATAATAAATGTCATCCTGACGGGAGTGATAAACTCTGTACTTATCTTCTTTTTAGAGGGTTTGTATCTGCTACACAGTCAAATTATCTTAAAATAGGCAGCTGTAGAATAATAGGAATTGTGGATTCTTCAAGTATGTCTTATCAAAGAGTTCAGCTGCATTAATTCTTCCTTTTCACAGGTAACTCTGTGGAGCATCGTGCCCCGGATCGACTGCATCCAGGAACTATGGACCACTCTGGGCTGCTGTGCTCAAACAATCCCTCTGCTTCCTGGAACGGACCTAAGGGCTCCACCTTCTCTCCTGGAGCCTGGAACGAGCCTTACAACTACAGCATGAACAAAGGCCCAGCAGTTCCACCCAAACAGCACAGCATCATCGGTAACGCAGGAGGAGGGATGCAGGATGGGGTGATGTTGGTGAGCACAGGACAGTCGGTGGGTTCACATTCCAGTTCGGCAACAAACCTCTCTGGAAGGGGAGGGAATAACGTGCCCGGGATTTCACTGGCGTCGGCGATGATGGAGAAACGGAGCGAAACAGAAGGGGCTGCAGCAGACGGAGGCAGAGGAAGAGGAGGAGGTGGAGTTGGGGAAACGAGAGGAAGGGAGAGGTCAGCACGTTCCATAGCAGCGGCGAATGCTTTCAAGTTCCGTGAGCGTTCCCTTTCTACGCCGACAGATTCCGGTTCCTTCTGCTTTTCAGAGGGAGGTTTAGACCAGCCGGACGGGAACATCCTGTCTACAGGAAACGGGAATGCCATGGCAATAACAGATCACCAACAACATCATCATCATCACCATAACTTCCTTGGTTTGGGTGAGAATTATGCCCTTCTCTATCCCAGAGGGAGTTCCGAAGACAGTGCCAGTACTACGGATACAATCTCCGTAACAGCTTCAGACTACAGCACCGAAGGCCGCTTGCGTCTACGATCCCGCTCCATCTCGCTTAAGAAATCGAAGCGCAAGCCACCACCTCCTGTGAGGAGCGTCTCCCTCATGAAAAACCTTGGAGAAGCCGAGGGTAGAATCCACCATGAAGGTGGTCTTTACAGGGATGGCCGGCCAAAGAGCCTGCACATCCCAAGGGACCACTTTCCAGACTTCCAGCCAGATTTCCTCCTGCCCAGCTCGGCAAGTTCCTCTAAACCCAGTGTCTGTGAGCGGGAGCTGGTCCAAGGAGGCCATGATGGACCTCCAAGCCTGGAAATCCAGGCACCCGACAGGGAGGGAGAGACTGAGCTGAACTTCCCGACTCACTGGCAGCTGGGAGAGTGGAAGAATGATCCTTACAGGTAGGAAATAAACCTACACTTTGTTAGTAACCTCTTTATCCTGTTTAAATCTGTCTTCCTGACTGTTTTTTTGTTCTCTTGTTCTTAAATCTTATAGTTTTTAAGCTAAAATTACCTTGAGTTTCCATGATCTCCTTTGTTTCTCTTGTCCAGGTCTCTATCAGGCTCCAGCACAGCAACAGGTACCACAGTGATTGAATGTATGAAAGTCAGAGGCAGCTCAGAGTCCCTGCTCGATTCTCCCTCCACCTCCAGAGCCACCTCACCCTCACAGCTCTCCATGGAAACTGACATCAAGGCCTCCTCGCCCTTCAAACCCCCTGGACTTATGTCCCCGTCGAGTGGCTATTCCAGCCAGTCAGAGACTCCCACTCCAACTGTGCCACTCAGTCAGATGACAGGTCAGGGGACAATAGGGACGACTGGGACAATTGGGGCATCAGGGTGCAAGTTGCGCCCGAAGATCCCAGAGAGGAAATCATCACTACCGTCACCCAAGGACCCAGCTGCAAGATCTAGATTATCCTTTGAGATGCCTGGGAATGCACATCTGGAGCTATCATCACTCAAACCAAAGCAAAAGGCTAGCAGACGGCATTCCGACACCTCAACGGCAGCAAAACCAGGAAAAATCAGCCCAAGCTCCTCACAGGCATTACCTGTAGTTACTCAGAATGAGCTGAAGACAATTCGGCTTCGCTCTGTCTCTCGTGGTGACCTTGAGGACTGTCCTGATGGGGCGTCAGACACCATAGAAGAGGAACAGCATGGCCGAGACCTAGGCGAAGACCCCAGTCCTCCTCCAACCCTACCAAAACCCAAACCACCTGTTGCTGTGAAGCCCCCCTTGCCAAAGCGGCCCATAAACCTCCTCCTTAAGTCTCCTTCCCCATCCTCCACTTCTCCCTTAGCCCTTGAATCACCTCCCGCCTCACCTGTGGATCGACCCGTGCCCCTGGGCAACATCTACAAGGTCATGAAAAAACCCAAACCCAAAAAACCTCCACCTCAAGCTCCAACAAGTCCCTCTGTTCTCCCAGATTCTACACCTTTACAAACTGCTTGTGATAATCTATTCCTCCCCCACTCCCAGCCCCTGTTTGATCTCCCACCTCTGCCAGAGCCCCAGCCTCTCCTGGAAGACCCAGCGTTGGAGCCTGAGTTTGACGCAGACCCCGAGATCCGTCTTGGTTCTCAGGAAGGAGGCTCACTTCCCTCCCCCTGCAGTAATCAAGAGGCACCGGAGCTCGAGGATAAGAGCAAGACACTCCCTTCGAGAATGACAATCTCTTGTCTGGCAGAGCTTTCAGACAAAAAGAAACCCAAGGTGAGGAAGAAACCTTCTAGAAAATGCTTTATGTTAAGTGCATCCCTGTGATTAACAATGTAGAAATGTCTTTAAGTTATTGCTGTTGCAATTTGATGTTAAAATCCTTTGAATTCCTCTCAAGGTTCCACCTCCGGTCCCCAAGAAGCCGAATGTCCTCCTCCTCCCCTCGTCGGTCCATTCGTCCAGCAATGGCAACGCAGAACGCCAGACGCCACAGACCGACAGCCCTATGGGTCTCCGGTCTCCCGTTGGAGCATTTTCACCAGAGGAGTTTCCCAGTACTCCCAGTGTTCCCGATTTGCCGGAGAATGATGAGAACCACTTGGGAACAGATGAGGAGAGTTCAAAAGAGTCGTCGCTTCAGTCATCTCTGCAGGATTCCTCCCTTACAGAGCTGGGAGAGAAGATGTCCAGCACTGGGATTGGGGCAGGTAAGATTTAGGCGAAGGCTTTAGAAATCTATCAAGAAGTATTTCAAAATTATGTATTTGTTTTGGTCTTCTCTTTTAGACCTGTGCTAAATTAGCTCTGGAGTCCATAACACAATTAAAATGCAACTTTAAAACAACTTTAAGAGACATCAACAGAGCTAACAAAGCATTTAACAAGAAATGTTTGCCACTATTGAGCAAACTTAGCCAAATAAACCAAACATGCAGTTTTTGCTAACTTATCTTAGCTAATTTGTACAATTTGATGTTAGTCTTGTTTTGACAGAGGCTGTGGAACGGCTGTCTTTTTCCTTTTCACTTTATATGCGTGTTTAATTGTGACCTGTTAGAGCTGCTATGTTTTATTAGCAAGCTTCCCTGCCGCGTTTGATGCCAAACATCCTGATTATTTCAGAGGTGATTTCTTAGGTTTTGAGGCATATTGAGCCCAATTGCTCAAAAATTGGTCCAATTTAAAAGACAGAGAGTTTCCAACTGTTTGAAACAGTGAGGATGACATTTGTCATTAGTATCTAATTATAACCTGATCCTGATTTACTCTGTTTGCAAAGGACGTTCACATGGATTATTAATTTTTGTAAAACAAAAGGAAAGTTCAGATAAATATACAGGTGTGATGTGATTAAGTAAGAATAAGTAGCCAAAAAAATACATTTTAATGTAATGTTTTGCTATTAATTCTTCCACTTGCTCAGACGAATCAACAGCCAATGAGAAGACAGTACTCCACATCGCCGAGGAAACAGATGACGACCTTTTGGCAAGCACACCTGCAACACACACCACTGAGGACCTGTTCACTATTATTCACAGGTTAGCACACATGCAGTTCATATATAATTCATATTTTTAGACACACAGCACTATGACATGCAATACAATAGTATAATACTCACGAACAACAATATACCTTTTGTTCTAAGGGATGTTCTAAAGGTTAAAAAGTGCTTTACAGTTGTCAGTGTTTTGACAGCACACACTTATTCTCGCAGCACAGATATTTTCAGCTTATTATTACCCAGAACATGTGACCAAAGATGCATTGTCTCATTGAAAAGGTTTGAGGTGGACGGAGCATAAGGTTACCTAGCAACAGCTATAGTGGTTTACTGCAAGACCAGCGGCTCTTTTTTTGTCTTTTGACAAGAATCTCTCCATCTCACACGAACACACACAGAATTGTATGAAAGCTAGTCTCTAAGCAACAAGTGTTCATAATTTTACCTTGCATGATGCTTAAAATAGTTTCAAAGGCGGAGAAGAAAAGGTGAGGAGGGGGAGAGAAAGAAGGAGTCACTGTGTTTATCTTGTACAAAAAAGAATGGAGTCCCTTTTGTTTTTAATACATGTTGATATTGTTGTTCTCTAAAAGAAGAGATGTCAGTTCATCTGTAAATGGGAATAAATATAAACTATGAATTAAAACTGTTGTAAATGGTGGGAAATTTGAAAGTCTTTCTTCTGTTGTCTTCACCTAGGTCCAAGCGAAAGGTTCTTGGTCGTAAGGAGCCATCGGACTCCTTTGGCAGCCGTCAAAGCCTGGTGTCCCCGGTGAAGCACAGCACCAGCGGCAGCGACCTCCGAAATCTGACCTTGGGCAGCAGTCAGAGGTCGAGCTCCCGCAATGAAAACTTCATGGCCCTGCTCCAGAAGAAAGGCAGCAAGTCTTCCAGCGGAGGAGCCAGAGTCTCTGCTATGGAGCTTCTCAAAAGCACAAACCCTTTGGCTCGACGGGTCACGGAGTTCTCAACCACCTCGGCGACGACTGGTGAGGGAGGGGACGCAACATCCGGAAACGACAAACCCAACGATCAGTGAATGGAAGTATTGTTTGTTGACAAAGCTACCAACCGATTCTACAACGTGCCAACCACTGCAGACGGGACCATCTGACTTTACACGTCCAACCGGATTGCTCCAACCACTGATTGACCATTTGCATTGTCCAATCAAATTGGAGCACACTTTTGGACGGAATGGTCCCTCCCATGGTTGAAGTGCTATTGTTCTCAGTCAAACCGGTCCCTCTACGAAAGCAAGAAATCCACAGAGAGCAAAGTTTGTTCAATTGTTAATGAAAGGTGGAGGTTTTAGGGCTATGTTAACTCCACACCAGGTTTCCTCTCATTGGGGAAACGATCAATGTGAAGGCTGGATGGACAGATGGATGGATGGATGGATGGTTGGATGGGTGGAGTAGATACCAGGAATGTGAGGATATACAAGGAAAATCTTTGTTCCTGGTTGCTTCTGAATGAAGACATCAACCCTCCCTAATGAAGACAACTGGTCAATGTATCTGTAACCAGTTAAATGATCCACAAGGAAACTACAGAGGATCAATAATCAAATTAAACCATTAAATAAAAGGAATAAAATACAGAAGATGTGAGATTTCCAAATAATTCAGCCAAAACCCTCCAGCCAACACCGGCACCTGTAGACCAACAAAGTATTAAAGGGTGAATTATCAACGGTGTGAGAAAGCCAATACGTCCAAAACCCTTGAACAGTGTCGTCGATACAACAGCAGGCATCAGTTCTGTCTTTTTACACGAAAACAACGGTCTGATTCACTCAGACGAAACGCAGGATTTACAAACAACACGGGAGGCTTTTTTTTTTTTTTGCCACCAAAGATGAGGCATGAGCATGTCACGTAGTGTGCTGCTGATGCTACGGAACATCCGTGGACCTTCACCAAACATTCCACAGAAGCACCCGGCAAAACGGACGACAAATTGGAGCTCGTGCACTTTTCTTATTTTTTCCCCCTTTGGCGTCGGAGGTCGTTTACATGACGCAGTCTTTGCGTTGCTACGTTTTGTTTTGTTTTTCCGGAAATACTCACTTTTTGGTCCTATTTAGATTAATTTCCTTTTTTTTTTCTTTCCTACACGTGCCGGACGGCCATATTACTCTGTACATGTCTAACGGGATTGCACTGTATGTGTCATGTACAAAGATAAATGTAATGCATCTATCAATGAATATCACAAAGACTACAAATATTGTACAGAGCAGCGAGCAGCTTGGACTACGAACTGTCCACACGATGGAAGGAAAACACACACACACACACACACACACACGGAGACTGCAGTGTAAAACAGAACAGACCTGTCTACACAAGTGTGTGTGTGTGCATTCGAGTGTGTGTGTGCAGATTAAATCCTGCCTGTGGAGTTTCTGAACGGAGAGTATGAAGCAGGCCTGGTTATTAAACAGGGTTTTTATTCATTTTGGTCTCTGGTGACGGGACCAAAGGACTGTTAAAAACTACAAACAGACCAGAGGGGACCTAACGGTGTGTGTGTGTACGAGTGTGTGCGCTTGCATGTGTGTGTGTATGTGTGTATGTGTGTGTGTGTGTGTGTGTGTGTGTGTGTGAGATGGAAGTGCCAAGAACAAAGTGAGAGACAGAAAGGAGAGAGTGCACGTTCATTTGCCTGTTAATGTGTTTTGGCTTTTTCGTTGCGCGTGTGTGTCCTCACTACATTTGCATATTGTGCGTGTGTGGTGTGTGTTTATGTGTGAATGCATGTGTGTTTAAGTGTGAATGCATGTGTGTTTATGTGTGTGTGTGCATCGTCACCCCCCCCACACACACTCCCACCTCACTCCTTCCTCGGGATAGGATTATACCCATGCATCGTGGAATCATACGGATTCCGGAACCCAAAAGGTATTCCGGAACCAACGGGATTCCGGAATCAGGAGGATATTTGGGGAACCAGTGGATTATAGAGGCAGAGGGATTCTGGAATGACTGGTAGAGTTTGGAATTCCGGAATGCAGGAATCCCACCACGGCACCACCGGATACCCGCGTTGGTGTCGTTACGGAGCCGGAGTGCTTGTTTCTCGCCCTCCTCCACGCACGTTTTCACTCTCCGTCTCTTTCGTCTCAGAGGGGAGGTGATGGCCCACGCCTCCCCTCTTTCTTCTTCTCCACCTCCTCCTCCTCTCGACTCGTTCCTGTCCTCCTCCTCCATCCTTTCATCCCTGCTGGAGCACACACTCCATCTGTCTCTCTGCATCAAGCGTCATGTCTCTCTCTCTCTCTCTCCGGGACATACAGTAGCACACCTTCCTCTTTCTATTCCTACTCTCCGGTTTTATTCGTAGCATCGTCTCCTCCTCCTCCTCCTCGTTCTCTATCTCACTGCCGCTGCCTTCCTCCCCTTCCTCTTTTAACCTTCTCTCCATCCTCTCTGACCCTCCCTCTCTCCACCTCCCCCATTTTCCTGTCAACCTTCCTCCTCCTCCATCCTCTTCCTCCCCCCTCCACCTCTCTGCATTCAGTCTATGCATCTGAGCTCGGCAGACGACACGACACCGGATGAATGTCAATGAATGACTGTTACGAAAAAAAATAAAATAAGATGCTGTGCTTAGTTTGAGAGTGCACAACAACAACAAAAAAAACATCTTTCTATCAACGCTTATCTTCTGCCTTCTCTTTTTCTCGTTCTCTGAGTTTTTATACTTTGTCTTTATCTTCCTTTTTTGAGTACCTGTGTGACGTGGAGTTGACACGGAGGAATGAATGGATGGATCTGTGCACAAACACGGAGGCAGGCAGGGTTTGAATGTTGGTTTTTTTCCGGACCTTGCTTGTGGGACTGTGAACTAAAAACGACTCTCAGTTCCGGACCCCCGGAGAGTTCGGGATTAGCGAGTGGTTCGGCTCTAACACCTGACTTATCCCCCCTCCACCCTCCTGCATGGATGGACCGTGTGGCGGGAATCATCTCTCCACTCCCAGTTGGCAAACTATCCCTCGGTGCTACTGAGTGAGAGCTCCCCCTGGTGTCTGAAAACAGGAAGAACCACACGTTACAACAGGAGAGTTTTAAAAAACAAACAAACAAACAAAAAAAACTCCTTCGCAGCATCTCTCTTCCCTACGAACGACAGTCCTTCAGGTATTCCATCATCCTGAAAAACAACAACAACAAAAAAAAAGACGACGATTTTAAAAACGCATAAATTATCACCATTTATGACGACTAGTCAAGTGACGCTTGTTTTAAATATTTAGTGAATGGAAAAAAAGATAAAACCTATAAAACTCTGTGTTTGTTTGCCTTGTATACTGAATTATGGGCGTGTTGATGCAGCGCCTGCTGTGTTTTTTTTAATTATATTTTGTTATTTTTTAATTTCAGCTGCCTTTGGTCGTACACACACACACACACACACACATATACAGACACAACCTTTCTGACCAAAATTTCAGTACAGGCGTAAAAGAAAGCACTTAATCTGAAGAAGTTTGGACATCTGGTTTTAACGACGACGTGTGCCTCAAGTGAAACGAACTAATATTTTGCCCAAATCTGCATTTATGTAAAGGTGTGCAGAACAGCTGGTTTTCATTCTCAGGTGGTCAAATACTTTTTGTCACTTCCCCTCAGAGACACGTAAGGTAACAAATTAGCATCTTTTTGCTAGAAAACCTTTCTAACATGTGGCTATTGTCGTGAAGAGGTTGTAGTTTTACAAGATTAAGGAAAAATAGTCCTGTTTGTGACCCACCTCTCCTCACAAACGTCCACTTTTCTCAGAACTTTGTTGCTCTTTTGCCACGTCGAGTTGTACAGATTTTGGTTTTGCAACGGTTTAAATCAGAGTTTGTTGAGAGCTTGATGCATCTCGAACAAACTGAGTGCGTCTGAGAGGCCGAGGAGGCGGGACACACTGTCTGTGTTTGACAACCTGGGGATGAAACCAGGCTGGCATGTGGTGTTTTTCCCCTTTAGAGCAATATCCCGAAAGCAGATAAGTGACCCTGAGTGGGAGGGCTGCTGTCGAAAAAACTCCAAAAAGTCATTCCACAAAGAAGAGGGATACGAGTAGAGTTTTAGGAGAAAGAGGATTTGTTGTTTACGCACAATAAGAGCAGGAACAGGTCCTTGTTAAGAGTGATACGTGGTATGCAGACGGATGCATCTAAAAGCAGGGTGAGTTCAGGATTCAGCAAACCACAGACTTTAGAGACTGCAGATATCTTCAACATGGCACATTCGCTTTGAGAGTCTTTAACAGAGAAGTTAGAGGTACAAATATAGAGAGAAGGTTTACATTAATTAAGCCCCTTTTTTTAAGGGATGCAATCATTTAATATTCAGAGGAACTTATAATTCCTGCAGGTTTTACACATTTTTCTTGGAGAAAGAGTTGCACCACAGATTGAAATAATCTCATTTATCGGGTTAATTATAAATGGGCAGAGCCAAAAAACACTGCTGGGACGTTACTGCCAACTTGGTGCCGTAATTTCACTGAGTTTTGCCTCCAAAACAATAAAATTTAGTGACAATAGGAACAGTTTTTCCTCAGTATATTTGAATTTAAACATCTGATGAGAATATTTCAGTCTAAAAGGCAGCTCTGCCTCCAAGAAACGTCTAAAAAAACCAAAATTACCAATCTGTAAAATATGTTGACAACAAATTTTTATTAAAAATTGCATTCTATATAAAGAGAGCTGACACTGAGAAATATATTGAATATTAAATCTATTATCCCGTCTCGAGGAGGACGAGCGGAGGAAGAGGGGAAGGAGGGGAAAAATGGAGGATGTGAGGCGAGTTTGTGATTCTGCTGAATGTTGGGATTAACGCCCCATATTCCATCATCTTCTCCCTTCACCACCTCCTCCTCTCTCGCTCCGTCTCAGCTGCCGTGTGACTCAGAGGAGTAATCACGTTAAAAGCTTTTTCCCCCTCTTTCTCACTCTCTCTTTTTTAAATTCTTTTCATTCCTGCAAAGGTATGAGGAAGCTGCTGCTGCAGAAGCACCGAGCACTGCAATCTCCCTTTAATTAATTTGGTTTCGTTTTACAGTCGGTCCCTGCAGATGCAGAACGGTCCGACAGAAACACAAATGAAAGTTGTGTCGGAAAAGTTATGAGTCGAGTTTGAAACTTGCAGTTCAGGCGAGGATCGTTTCTTTTACTGACCGTTGAATTGAACAAGCTAAGCAAAGAAATAACGTGCTAACAGTTATTTGTTTTGCATAATGAGACGAGCTACTAATGCCGGAGTAAACAAATAAGACATAAAAAGTTCTTGCAGTGTTTGCAAAAGACTTACAAATGTGTCAAAGTTAAAAGCAGACACTACAGAAGAAGAAGCTAACATTTTACCTATTTTAACGATTATTTTGTGGAAGAATCTACGAGAATAAACAAGAAAACTTAAAAATAACAGCGACAAATGACCATCAGAGCACAAATCTGACTCAAAGAGAATTAAATTGTTAAAAAATCTGTTTTTTCTTTTCCTTTGGCTCCACACAAAGATGAGCAACATGTCAGCTCCTTTAAAAGTGAAACTAAAACATCTCTATCGCCCCCTGGTGTCTGGCTCCAGTTATTATGCCTCCATGTGAAGGTTGTGCAAAGTTTCGTGAAAAATGCACAATTTGTGGCCCAGCGAACAAATCTTATTTCACAAACTGCCAGTTAGCATGTTGTGAAAACTGATAAATAACAAAATATAGCCAATCCGATGTATTATTATTATATGTATAATACATACATGTATATATAAATATATATATATATATATTATATGTATTGATTGGCAGGCTATCACCAACCGGTGTTGCTGAGTTTGGGTCTCAGTTTTATGGCAGAATTCTTCCTTTCATAATAAAACTTGAATATTTTAGCTGTGGCTCATCACAACAACGTGTTTTTCATCTCAAAGCACCAAAACATTTTGTCTGTAAAACCCAAAAGCAAAAAAAACAAACAACCGTCCGGTTTCACCGACCTTCTCACTGTAAAACTCAGACCTCACTGCTTCTTTTAAAGACTGTTTTCTGCCAAAGTTCAACGCTTCATTTCTTTCTCCGTGCAGTTTATTCCCACATGAAGCTCTGCGGGTTTTAAGTGTTGCTGTTGAATTTTTCATGTCATTTTTTTTGTTGCTTTCGGTGCAACAAGTTCAGCTCTGACTGAATTTAACCGACTCGCGATGAGCTGCAGCTAATCTCAGAAAATCACTAATAACACTAAAACTTTCATGGACATGTTGGAGCTTTTTGTAAAGATGTGCTCTGTGATTCCTGCTTTTGATTAACATGTTTTAAATGTGCTTCTACGAGAGAGTGAAAGAGGGAGAAAAGGTTGAGGAGAAAACGGTTGCAGATTTGGGCCAAAGAGTGTTATGCATTTCCTTCAGGAGGAGCTCGGTTTGGAGTTTTTACAGGTTTGGACATTTCAGGATGCTGCCCATCACAAAAAAACTGATGTCCTTTGCTTGCAAACCTCCACCTTGTTTCACTCCGACTAAAACAAAAACAGAACAAACGTACAAACCGGATTTCAACCCGAGTTCAGGGTCTCTGCAGGCAGCTTATAAAGACACAGAG
>JAQNCA010000020.1:8506362-8517711 GCA_029783725.1 Acanthurus tractus | reverse complement strand
TTTTATCTCTGCTGATCCCCTGTGTGTGTGTGTGTGTGTGTGTGTGTGTGTGTGTGTGTGTGTGTGTGGTTGTGGTCAGTGTTTAAAATCCATAAACTGACTGGCAGCTCACCAGACTCTTTTCCTGAATATATATATGTTTTAAACGGACTCCAACTCAGATTTTCACTCTTATTTTTTTAGTGAAGTAAAGGTTCAAAATCATTATCAACAAAATCAATTTGATTGCAATAATAACTACATCTTTTTATTTTAAAAAACATTTTTTAATGTATTTTTCCATGAAAATCAACCAAGTTTTATTTAGTGTTTTAGCTTTGAACATTCATGAAGGTCTTTTTTATGTTTCTCTGCCCTGTAATCTGCACAAAATCACCTGTCAGTCAAACAAAGTGGGCGGTGCTGTGAGGGTCTTCTTCTTTAGGTTCTGACCTTATTCAGTTTCTGTCTGCAGGTGGCGCTGTTGTGTACATGGCTTTCTTCAAACAAGGCTGATTAAAAAACAATGTTTTTTCTATGTGTTTTAACTGAGAAAGTTAGCAGGCACTTTGTGTGGTTGAATTGTGTTGTGTGTTCGTGTTAAGCTTACAGAAAGTAACAATTTTTTTTACCGATACATTATACTTCTAAAAATTTTAAATACTGTACCACTAAACTGAGGTATAAACAGGTTGGTAATTCTTTCTCTGCAGTTGCAGGAATATAATCAGGGTAGGGAGTTTAATTTAATTAGTTTGTTGCTCAAAGACAGTTAAAATTTTGAGGATTTTGGTCTAAAAATATTAAATTCATCTTTAGAAACTCAACATTTGCAGTTTTGTGTAACTTTGACACCAAAATTCATCTTAAATATCTGTGAACATGACGTGAGGGTCTCAGCATTGGCCTCAACAATAATCACAGCACTGGAAATCTGTAATTTAAGACAGCTGCTGGTCAGAAAAGACATGCACTAACATGAGACGTTATTCTTTTAACTTCTTGTAGATTTGTGGTTTACATTTCGTGCTGCAGACAGTGAAGAGCCTCACAACGAGCTTTTGCGTGTCAAAGCTGTAGATCGGAGATTATCGGAGGATTTACACGTTTATCCAGGCGTTAATGGCAGTTTGTTTGGGGGCAGAAGGAGGTTAGTATAGATTATGTTATAGTGATATAGAATAAGGAGGAATATGGATCGGAAAGATTAGAGAACATTGAGGAATGGAAGATTAGACCTGGATTAGTCATGAAAATGTGAGCCGCTGTACGTCACACTCTCAGTGACAATTTTCTTTTTTAATCAAAAAAACACCACAAATCAAGTTCCTAGTGAACAAAAGAGAAACAAGTTCAAATTAAATATGAAAGAAACAGCTTGAGGTTATTGAGCAACTTGCTGCATTTAAAGTTTAGCATTTTGGACAGCAGATTCATTTCAAATACTGAGTATTTGAGCGATTAGCATTGTTCATCATGAGAAAGCAATGGGATAAAATTACCCAGACATGGGCCAAATTTTCAAAATATACTTCTCTGTGCACAAACACAATTCTAAAACTGATAACTGGGATTTATGAGGAGAAACATGCTGATTTCAGTGACTTTTTGCACCTTGTTTTCACTGTATTTTAGACTAAAATGTGAAAAAAAATGTGTCTATATGTGACAGTTGTGAGGTTTCCCCTTTTCGCATTTTCCAGGAACTCTTAGATCACAATTACAAGAAATCATGACTGGAAATTAATCTTCCATTTTCTCACAAAGATTCTCAAGCTCACCTCTCAAAAAACTTAAGGTCACAGCTCGGACAGATGGAAAACATGGGAATGTGGGACGATAGGAATCTCAGAGAAAAACACTGAACTATGATAGGAAACAGAAATATGGTTCCATAGAGACGAAAAATGGTCAGAACCACCAGCATGGGAAAAAAAACACCAGATAATTTAAACTGAAGATAAATTTGAAAATGTCATGAAATAAAATAATCTTTAAACGTGAGAAAACAGACACAGGAAGCTGAAAAAAGCCAAAATATGAGACATAAATTTAAAAAAGTCCTAAAACAGCAAAACACTGGGAATAAACACTGGTCTTTTTGTGTTTGCGTGTGTTTGTACATTTACATTAACATATTTCCTTTTTTAAAAATACAATACTTATGCAGTTTTAATGTAATTTAAGGTACAAAACGTCGTTTTCGATATAATTATTCTTGTACATTGCACAATACACTTGTACATGTTTCTTGAATAGAGAGCTGAAAAGGATCCTCTCATTTATTCAAAATTCAGAGAATTCACTGTGAGAAAAACACAGCATAAGTCATTAATTACAACCTAAGTGGTTTCTGATTTCTGCCACTATCACACGACTACTTCTGAATACATGAAATTTTTATAAATAAACACTTGTTATACTTTCAGAAATGCACAACAGCGTGCAAACACTGAATCATAAACAGAATAAAAGACCAGAGTCATACTCGTAAATACTTGTTTGAATGTTTCTGATCACAAAAACAATGTATGATTTCACTGTTTCTGAGCATCTGCAGATTTATAACAGTTTATTCCCAGTCGAGTATATAAACTATCCGTGTGCGTCTGTTTAAATTGCATTGTCAACAACAGCAGCAGCAGCAGCAGCAGCAGCAATGTCGCAACTGTGCTTGTTCAGAAATAACAGACTGAGTCTGTAACAAAGGGAAGCATGCTCTCCTTTGTGTTTCCTGTGTGTGCCTTTCAGCTTTGTTGGCTCTGCTCCTTTGTTGCAAGTACAATAGCAGCGGAGGGTTTAATGCAGGGAGCTGCCGCGGCCAGCAGAGGGAGCTGTGACCTGACAACTGTCAAGGAAGGGAGAAGGGACGTGTAATGATTTCTGTTCAATTAAATGGCAGGAAAAGGAAGAATTAAGAAAATAAACAGAAAAACAGAAACTAGACCAATATGTTTATGTAAATTGATTAAGATTCAGACACATTTTTGAAAGAATTTATGTAACAAGATAAAGAAAAGCAAAATTGTGCTTGAAAACTAATTAAACAACATGTTTCTTTGTCTTTAGTGCAAATCAGATCTGATCATTCATTAAGGGCTTGAAAACATTTATAACATGTTCATAAAGTTATTGCACCTCAAATTTATGTTAACCTTTAGCTATTGTTTTATTGTATTTTGTTTAATTTGCACAAGAAAGTAACTTAATTTTGCATCTTTTTTCTCTATAAAGACAAGTTTTTGTGACAAATTCTTTCTCCCGTCCTTATTAAATTAATTTACAGTTCAGCTGAAGGTCAAACACAGGCTGTTTGTTCGTGATTAAATCCACCTGACTGTCCCTTAACTCCTTCCTGTGAGTCTACAGACCCAGAAAGCTGATTTTATAACAAATGAGCTGATGCTCCAGTAAAAGTTTCCATCATTTCGCCTATAAGCTGGTAACTAGCTTGAGTCAGACACACACACTTAAACACATGCAAACACACACTTTTTTTAAGCCTAGTCTCTGTCTTCTCTTGTCCTGGCTCAAATTAATGTCTTAACTCTCATGAAATTATTACAAAACAGCTTGTTTCACTCGTAAGTCTTGTTCATAAGTCCACCACACCTACTATTTGGAGGATTACTCAGCAGTAATGCACGATGGTGTGAAATCTCACTTTGACCTTCAGTGTGGGAGTGTTTGGAGGGTTAAGAGAAAGTTTTACTGAATTTCTTTTTTTACTTGAGAATTTCAGAAGAACAAGTTGAATCTGAAATGTTCCTCCAATGATAATATTAAAGTGAGACACGCACACACAGCTTGAGAGGCTGAAGGTTGTTGGTTCAGTTGTCCTCACAGCAGCAGAGTTAAAACACATGAGAGGATGAAAGGTTGAGAGGCTTTTTCTTTTTCTTTTTCCTTTTTTTTTATTCGTGGGGCTCGACTGGTCTCACGCCAGACGGAGGTTAGCAGAACCGGGCTTCCTTTGAAAAGCAGCTGATGTTTCCCCGGGGAAGAGTTGGGTTGCCTGTCGGCTCGAGTGGTAGCCTGCCGTCATTGTGGGAAAGATTGGACGCTGGTATTCCGGCTGTCACAATGCTGTCCCGTTTTTTTCCGAAACAAGAGGTTAAAGAGGTGAAAGAGTTGAATGAGTTAGAGGGAGAGGAACCGGCTGATGCAAGACGGTTGAGGAAGAACACTTTAACTCCACCATTATCACCTTTTGTGTTAATAAAGTTCAATATTATAGTGGTTAAGTCTTTGCCAAACTCACTTTAGATGCCTCTCAAATATGGGGGACACCCTCAGTCAGGCTAACTTTAAGCTAGGTTCAACAGCACTCTGGGAAATGTATTTAAAAGTACAGATTTAAAAGCTTCTATATCTGTATGTGAAATTACAGCAAACCTTACAGCTGTGGAGACGTCGACAAAGCTTGTCGACATCTTTTTGTATAATCTTTGTCACTTTTTTCATGACTGTAGCTTGTTAGCTTGGCTATTTATCTATTTATGGCAATGGCATACCCATTCTTAATCCTTCTCCTGACTGATTGACTGTTTTTTTAAATGTTAAATGTTAAAAAAGGTTGACAAAAAGTCTCATCACAAAGTTAAAAGACTTAAGAAGATTGTTGGGAGATTTTTCTCTGTCGTTTGACGGAGAAACAGTATAATAAATCAGGGAGAAATTAAATTTATGATGATTAAAATGAGTTTTCTCTCTTCGTCACAGTGATACATTCAAAGGCAGACGTGGACAGGTGGTCCTGCATAACTTCACTGGTAAAACATGGCACAAACTCTGCCAGGGCGAACGGTTGGATTCCCACCGGGACCAGCTGCACCACACATGATCCCGCTCATGATGCTGAAAGGTGTTCGAGATAAAAGGGCCCAGCGAATTGTTGCATGCAAAAGTGTAGTAGAGGCTCGGAAAGCCGAGCGTGGCATTCTCCGAGGCGTGCGAGAACACAGATACCTCCCCCGGGCAGAGGGGGGAGTCCTCCTCAATTACTCCATCTAGGTTCCCATGGAAAACACAGCTGGGGCTTGAATGTCGGCTGTGGCACGTGCACGCTCTCTTAATAAGTGTTTAGTGCCACATGAAGCTGCCCTGGAAAAAAAAAAAAAAAAAGTAACATGACTCTTTGAGAAAAGAGGGGAGTCCAAGTGTGGTGGGTGGCCGATGCCGTAGATGGTAAGGTGTAAACAAACCTGGATTTGATCTGAATCCATCACCTGTGCCAAAGCAAGGATTGGTTTTAGCCAAAAAGGATGCAGGCCATGTGAGGTCATTCCAGTTGGCTTGACCCTTGCTGACACTGTGGTTGGCGAAAACCCAAACTCACCAGCGGGTTCTCACATGACCGGAGCAGCAATGTGTTTTAGTAAACCTCAGGCCCTGCAGAGGCGAGAGGTCCGATGTTCGGGGAGCGTTTTGGTAGAAGATCTAAAGACAGTAAATAAGCTTTAATGAACACTTTAAGGGTGAAAGTGTGTAGTTTGTGGTAAAGAGGTGAGAGGCAACCAAGCACGTATATTGATCAACTCACAACTTAAAAAGTACTTCTTACATTTTTTTAATTTTGCAACTACAAAGACAAACACTGGGGTTTTTTATTTTCAATCTGAAAGTTTCGGTTATGGGTCACTTTGTAGAATAAGTGTTTATATGAACAACACCGAGGAAATCAAATAAAGTGTTGCATTGTTAGACATGAACCCACAGCAAAATCACATTAAACTCCATTATAAACATAACTCTTGCATTTAAAATGTCCCTTGCAAAGAGAAGAGGCTGATTAGGTGATTACTAATCTGAGCTAATTATATTTAGCCATAAAAAAACTACAAAGTAGCAACTACAGATGTCATATTATGACACATGTAAGTTAAAAATCTCTAAATTAAATGTTTTTAAAGCACATTAAAACAGTAATAAACTGAAATACTCATTATAACAAACTAAGTACCTGAAGATTTTGCTTGCACACAATAGTTGCACATTTGTTTCTTGTTATTTTTTGATAAAGAGCTAAAAAAAAAAAAAACTACTATGAGTCAGTGTTTATAGTGAGTCACAAAGTATTTTTGATAAATGTTTCTATCCTGAGATTGAAAAAAATTACGTAACAATTTATTTAAAGTTGAATTTATTTAGACGTTTTAAAAATAAGGCGTAAAAAAAAAATAAATAACCAAAATCCAAAACTTGACCCATGACCACAGTCTGCTCGCAGCGACAGGGGGAAGACTGGGCGGCTCTTTGGCTCGTCTACAGATCCGGGATCAGTTCTGTACGTCAAAATAGTTGCTGCGAGACGTAACAACAGATTCCAGATAAGTCCTACAAAGTCACCGCCTATTTTTAAACCTCAATAAAACTCCGAGCGACGCGATTGGACGCGGCTATTGACGCAAGGTATTAATGTCTCGCAGCGATTGGCTGAGACTCGCGTCACGGAACGTCAATCAGGGTGACGAGCCAATCAGCGCCCGGCTCCGCATCTTTGTTCCTCCCGTTCGCCCGGTGACGCAGAGGGTCATGTGTTGTTTGTGCTCTGGCCCGTAGAGATGTGTACAGGAGGAGAAGGGAACGGGTTGCTAACCGAGCTAGCCGGAGCCTCCCGATTATAGAAACACGGGCTGAGCGTGGTCATGTTGCACACGGTGGGCTTCATTTCGTGATTAACAAAAAACAAAAAAACAAGCCCGCATCGGAATATCTAGCCTCGCCCGCCGAGAGGGCAAAGGGACTTGTTGTTTTTTTTTTTTGGGGGGGGGGGACGGAATAACAAAAGCCGGTCCGCGAGGATTGCGATCCGGAGCGGCAGCCCGTGTGTGAGTCAACGTTAGCTGGCCTAGCCGGACTCGGGAGCTCGTCTCCCAAAACAAGAATGGGGTCTAGGTCCGCTCGGATTAGCTTGCTAGTAAAGTGACCTTTTGATTGTGTTTTCTCCGATGGCAAATTTCACGAATTACCAGGAAGGCAAGGCGGCGATGTTGATGGTGGAGACGCAGCAGAGGGACGTGGGGGCGAAATCCGCGGCCGCCACCGCGAACGGAGACGGCTCGGTCGGGGAACCCCCTTCCCCGTTAATTAATATCGGCGGCGGTGGCGGCGGCGGAGCAGGAGGAGGAGGTGGAGGTGGTGGAGGAGGAGGCGGCTCTCGTTTTCATCAACATTTACCGCCGTCCAACCACCTCCACCATCAACACCTCAGCCACCATCACCCGCCAAAGGATCAACAACAGCAGCAGCACCATCACTACCAGCTGGCACCGCAGCAGCAGCAGCAGCAGCCGCAGCAACAGCAGCATCTTTCCGGCGAAAACATCGCAGAGTCCCCCGGCAGGAAAGCCTCCTCCTCGTCCCTCGGCCAGGTACACGCCGCTGCCGCTGCCGCCGCCGCTGCCGCCGCCGAGGACCCCGCCGCTTCCTCCGCTGCTAGCAGCGGCAGCAGCGGCCATGTCTACGCGGCTGTGAGCGTCGCCAACACGTCGGACGTTGTGGACGACATACGAAAATGTGGTTATTTAAGAAAACAAAAACACGGACACAAGAGGTTTTTCGTGCTCCGGGCTGCCAGCCACCTCGGGCCGAGCCGCCTGGAGTACTACGACAGCGAGAAGAAATTCAGGAACAGCCTGCGCTCCGCCGCCGCCGCCGCGGCCGCCGCCAGCGGTGGAGCGGTAGCCCCTTCTCCCCCGAAAAGGGTTATTTACCTCTACCAGTGCTTCACGGTAAACAAGAGGGCGGATTCCAAAAACAAACACCTCATTGCCCTTTATACTAAGGACGAGTACTTTGCCATTGTGGCGGAGAACGAGCAGGAGCAGGAGGACTGGTACATCGCTGTGAGTGAGCTGATGAGTGAGGGCAAAAAAGGGCACTTGGACTCGGATGATCTGGATGACGGGTACGGTACGGTCACCCCCGGTACTGTGTTCAAAGAGGTGTGGCAGGTGAATGTAAAACCCAAAGGACTGGGTCAAACTAAGAACCTCACAGGTGTTTACCGGCTATGCCTCTCAACGAAAACCATTCACCTCGTCAAGTTGAACTCTGAAACCCCCTGCGTGAACCTCCAGCTGATGAACATCCGGCGTTGCGGACATTCGGAAAGCTTCTTTTTCATCGAGGTGGGTCGCTCCTCCTCCATCGGGCCCGGTGAGATCTGGATGCAAGTGGATGATTCGGTCGTGGCCCAAAACATGCACGAGACCATCTTGGAGACGATGAAAGCCCTGAAAGCTTTCGCGGAGTTCAGACCCAGGAGCAAAAGCCAGTCGTCGGGCTCCAACCCCATGCCGTTTATCACGACGCGGCGCCACCTGGGCAACCTGCCGCCGAGCCAGACGGGGCTGCAGCGGCGGTCGAGGACGGAGTCGGTTGTCGGCACGCCGCCGTCGAGTAAGAGCTCTGGTGCTAGTGGTTATCGCTTCCGGACGTCCAGCGAAGGGGAGGGGACGATGAACCGGCCCTTCCGGTCCGCCACGGGAAGTCTGGTCCACCTCAACTCTGCACGAGCCCATCATGGCCGCCAGGAAGGGAGCGGCGGCAGCGGCGGAGGTGGCGTCGCCGCAGGAAGCGCTGGCACGAGCGCCGGCAGCGCACGCTACGTCAGAGCCATCCAAGGGTCGTCGTCCACCTACCACGCCCGCTCCGCCTCGCTGCCGGTCTCCCACTTCCCCTCCACCACCAGTCCGGTGAGCGTCTCCTCCAGCAGCGGCCACGGCTCCGTCTCCGACACGCTCACCCGCCCATCCAGCGCCTCGATATGCGGCTCGCCATCCGATGGCGGTTTCAACTCTTCGGATGAGTACGGCTCCAGTCCGGGCGACTTCCGGTACTTCAGGGTGCGGAGCAACACGCCGGACTCTCTGGGAAACACCCCGCCGATCAGAGAGGAGAACTGTCTGAACGATTACATGGCGATGGGCTGGAACAGGGAAGTGTTCGGCGCCAGCGGCGGCTCCGGAAACAACAGCGGAGGCGACACGCCGCGAGACGAGAGCACGTCGACGACGGAGGACGAGCGCTTTTCCACGTCATCGCTGAGGAGGAGGACTCACTCCTTCTCCAGACCAGCCGGCGCCGCGACCGGTGGCTCCGGAGTGGCGGTTTACCAGAAAATGACCCAGACTAACTTCTCATTGGACGAGGGGTCCGACGTGGTGTTGCCGTTCGGCGGTGGGCTGCTCCGCGGCGGGCCGTCGTCCTCCTCTTCCTCGCTTCGCTCCGACTACAGCTCCTGCTCCGAGCACAGCCAGCAGAGCCGTCCCTCCACGCTCCCCCGGACGGAGGCCGGTGCAGAGCGTCCGCCCCTCTCCTCCACCTCCTCCGCCGCCGCCGCCGCCAAGGAAGACAGCGGCTACATGCCCATGATGTGCGGCGTGGCTGCCTCGCCGCGTGACACGCCTCCTGACTACATGCCTATGCAACCCAGCTCTTACTCCCATCCCATCTCTCACTCTCCTCAGCTTCACAGCCCGGCGTTAGCCCCCCGCTCAGCCCACCAGCACCACCCGCACCACCCACAGCTCCAGTCTCAAGCCTCCACGGACTCCCACGGCTACATGATGATGCTCCCGGGGGGAAGTGGCAGCTCCCCGTCTCCGGGCCAGGCCTCCCCCAGCCCTCACAGTAGCTCCAGCATGGGTGGTGCGAGTGGGAGTGACAGCATAGCAGAGAGGCCAGAAAACGGGGAGTACATGGACATGTCGTACAGCAGCAGTGGGGGGCGCAAGCTGTCAAACGAAGGCAGCGGCGGGTATTACACACCCGGCACGCCTGAGGGCACCCCCAAGTCTTACAGCCCTTATTTCTCCCTCCCCCGCTCCTACAAGGCCCCCACCAGAGAGAGAGATGAGAAGGAGTACGGCGAGTACGTCCCCATGAGTTCTCCTGCCAAGCCAGTATATTCATCAGTTGCCACAGCTTCCATGTTGACACCGGAGAAGAGGGGTGGAGGAGGAAGTAGCACCTCCACCCCCTCTCACCCGCCCCCGCCTTACGGAGCCCACCACACCACCGCGGCGATGACCGACCGGCGTGTCGTGAGGCCCAACCGCCTCCCTTTGGGCAGGAGGAGTTTCCACGGCCCCCTGCGGGTCGGCGAGCCCTCCACGGCGTCTGCAGGCACCTCCACCTCGGTCCCCGCCACCGTCAGCTCCACCGAGGGGCCCTCCAGTCCCGGGGAGTACATCAACATCGAGTTCGGGGATCACTACCCCCACCAACAGCAGCCACCAGCCTATCCTCACTCTGCCCAAGACGAAGCGCCTTCCCTGGAGTCCGCTGAGCACCGTCGCAGCCCCCCCCAGCCCCAAACTCACCAGGACTATATGAGCGTGGAGGTGGGGGCCGACCAGCAGGACAGTGCCGGGTGTTTGTGTAAAAACCAGTCTCCCAGACCCAGCCTGGTCGCCCCGTGGAACCCGCCCAGCTACATCCGACCCCTGGCCAGCAACCCGGGGGTGCCGGCCTCCCCAGGAGTCCCCGCCGGGGGTCACTGGAGGTCGATGGGGGACGACTACACGGACATGACCTTTAACCTCAGCAGAGGTGAGAGGACGCAAACGAGCCCCACAGCCATGCTGCAGCACCTCTGCGTCATCGAGGGACACTACAGCCACGCCCCCTCCGCCTCCTCCTCCTCCACCACATCCATGTCCCCCCCCCTCCCGCCGGCGAGCCCGAGCAGGGCGGCGCCGGCGCACCAGCCGGAGCCCAAGGTGGTCCGGGCCGACCTCCAGGGAAGGAGGAGACACAGCTCTGAGACCTTCTCCTCCACCTCCTCCTCCAACTCGACTCCCTCCGGGGGGGGGCAGGGCCCGTCCTCATCGGCCGCCCACCCGACGCCGGTCAACCCCGCCGCCGCCTCCAACGGATCTTATCTAGCCGAGGGTCAGGCTTCCAGGTGGGCCAGCTCGGCGTCTTTCGACAGCGTGTGGGTGTCCATGGAGGGTCTCGGGGGCTCTCCGGCTCACCACGCTCCGGCGAGAGCCGCGGAGACGGGGACGGCCCCCGTGACATCAGCATCCTCCTCCTCCTCCTCCTCCTCTTCCTCCTCCTCCTCCTCGGGGGCCGGGTCAGGTAGGATGTGCAGGAACATGTCCGTGGGCTACCAGAACGGCCTCAACTACATCGCCTTGGAGCTGAGGGACGATGGGAGTCACGGCGGAGCCATGACCACGTCGGGAGCCGGGAGCAGCAACGGGAGCTCGGCGACGGCGGCGGCGGTGGCGGCGGCGGGGACGGGGACGGTACCTCTGCTGGAGAACGGAGCCTACGCCAGTATAGACTTCACCAAATCTGATGGAGTCACCACGACAACTAAGGGTGAGTTTACTCCAGCGTGTGTGTGTGTGTGTGTGT
>JAQNCA010000020.1:8339491-8353055 GCA_029783725.1 Acanthurus tractus | reverse complement strand
CACACACACACACACACACACACACACAAAAAACACTCCCTGCACGGCACAGGGAGAAACCAGACAGCGCAGATAGATGAGTGTGTGTCAGAGTGTGTTTGTGTCTTTACGCTGGCTGTGACACTGGATGATGTGTGTGTCTGCAGAGCAAAGAGTAGCCTGGATGTGGTGTGAGATGATGTGCGTATGTCCTCCTCTGTTCGTATGGATGTGGATGTGCATGCTGAAGCAAAAAGAAGTGTGTGTGGAGGCTGTGTGAGTGTGTGTGTGTCTATGGTTAATGTCGTCCTCGCCGGCTTCATCCAAATCTCTCCTCGTCTGCGTCTGTGTCTCGTTACTGAATCTGGTCTGTGTTTTCCTGAAATTCACCTTTTCCGTGTTCGCTTGATGAACTGCAATGTTAAAGGACTCCTTGTTCCACATGTGCATCATTTGGGTGCTTTTCCAACTTCCATATATCAGAAAATGTGGAAAAACTTATACACGTGTTTCAATGTTTCCAGGTGACTGGCGGCCATATTGTCGGTGCTCATCTTTTCATCAGCAGCTCTAAATTGACCATGAATTTAACCAAAAATAGGTTCAGGACTTATTCCCCTAATTGTTCTTCTCATTAGAGACCAAATTTTATCTCCTTAATTATTCCTAGAACGCTAAAACACATTTGATTAAGTAGATCTCCGTTGCAAATCAAAGGAATAATCTAACATTTTTTGGGAGAAATAGACTCATTTTGCTGGTCTTCCAAGTATTAGATGAGTCTGAACATTATCATAACTGTCCATTAAACACGAAGCTGCAGCCACAAAAAAAATAAAGCTAGCTCGGCTCTGTCCAAAAGCTACAAACCTTCTACAGGCAAACTGTTTCCTTCTGCTTCCACTTCTTCTGCAAAGCTAATTAATGGATAAGCATGAGAGTTTTTTCTTATTCTTGGCAAGTAAGTGTCTCTATTAAAATAATAAACTGTTTCTTTAATGCTAATCTTATTTCTTAGCGAAAGCAGGACAAGTCTGCTCCAATTTCTGGTCATTCTCTTGTATAACACAGGTTTTATTCTGGTATGTTTGTGAACCAACAATGCACTTCTGGAAATCAAAATAAGCATCGACATTTTATTTTTTTTTTTAATCAATGATAAAACTCCAAAGCAACTAGTTTTGCAGATTTGCAAGACATTATTAAAACATGACTGCATGTGGTGCAAAAAGTTTAAATAATTCTGCACATTTTGGTATTTTAGCAACATTTCAGTGTGTTTCAGTGTTAAAATGTCGCTCTGTTTTATTGCTACAAACTGTTTTACGCAACCTAAACATCTAAGCAACCAAGGCACTGTCTTCACATAAACCACGCTCGTATTTGTTTGTGCCGCCGGCCTTTTCGCACGTGTGTCCATCCTCTCGTTCACATACTGTTCGTCCGTGGTTTTTCCGGTTTGTTTGCTAGTCTGATCCTTTAAATAAAAAGTGAATGCAGTTAGACGAGAAACACAGGATATCAGCTCAAACGCGATCAAATTCTTTTCACGAAAAGAAGTGAAAGTATCACCAGGCAATGTGAAAAAAAAAGAGAGAAGAGGGATCAACAACGCAGACTGGTCAGGCTGCATACCAGCCTCTAAGCCTCTTTCGTTCTCTTTCCTTTCATCTTCTTCTGCCGGACTAACTCACATTGGCATTTACGAGATTTCTTATTTCTCTCCACCTCGTTTTATTTCCTCCTTTTCTTGCAGACTTTTTTGTTCAAAAGGCACTCTGAGTCTTTTCTTACAGTCTTTTCATCCAAATAGAAAAAGAAACACATCTTATCCTCCTCTAAAAGGAAAAAAATAAAAAAGTCCTTGCATATAAAAAACCCCACAGTTTTAAAGTGTTTTGGGGTTGAAAGTCCTTTGCAAGAATCCGAGTGGTTTTAAGTCCAGTCAATGTAAAATACACGTGAATTACTTTTAAAAATCACCACAGTTCATCGTCTAAATCTCATTCTTAGACATTCATATGTACAGTACTCTCATGGCACGCTTTAGAAAAAAAATATGATGATATTCCACAAAATTTTTTGCTTTGGTTTGATCGTTTTTTCTTCTGCTACCGTTTCAACGTCCGTCCTCACATCTTTGATGCAGAGGATCGAGTTTATCATGTGTGTACATTCTTCTGTCTGGAATTTAAATTCGAAGGGTCCAACTTCTTTCCACAAAAAATGGCCGGTGAAGTGTGAGATACGCTGAGATTCATGGGTAATTTTGAGATGCAGGCAGCAGAGTGGCGTAAATTTTTTGGGGTGATTCTTGTCAAACAGGAAAATGTCAGTGTTTTCTTTGTGGCACGTTTCTTCTATTTTACACATCCAAAACAAAGTTTCCTTCCTCAGGAATCAACAGAAAATCGATATCCTCACATTTATTTCACTTGATTGCACTTGTATCTTTGTTCATCATGTTCTCAACAGTTAGGTCTCCCTTAGTGGAGAGGGAGGAAGACAAATCCAACTCTTTCTTTTCCCTTTTATTCCGTTCTGTCAAGTGAAGCCGTTAAAACCCAAAATCTTCCTTCTGACAATGCGTCCGTCCAAGCAAACATTGAGGATTCAAGATCCAGGCCAACATCCGACAGCTTAAAATGACCCTTTTTTCCGATAAACGGATTATCAAAAAGTCTCCAGCCCCAAAATTTATCCGTTTATCATTCCAATCTGTTCCTCTTTTTCTCCCGTCGCTTTCATTCAAAGGTCCAGGCGGAAGGCGCCGAAGTAACTCGAGGAGTCGTCCGCGTTGACCATGGTCGGCGAGGAGACGGATACGAAGAGTTCGTCGCCGGCCCTCAGCTCGAACAGCCCGCCCTGGTAGACTGAATGGAGGGCGTATTCTGCGTCTGGAGCCCAGCATTTTGTTCCCACCCCCTTAAGGAGCTGCACAGAAGTGAAAGTCAAGGTCAGGAAGATATTTAAATGTTTGTTTTACTCAATATTTCAAGTCAGAAAGGGGGGTACGGTACCTGAATGGGGCTCGGGTAGGAGGTTTTCTTGTAGACGCACTGCACCAGCTGATGGCTGACGCTACGCTGGTCTCCGTCACTGGCGGCCGGAGACGGATAACGAAAATACACCTGTTGGCAAGAGAGAGCAGAGTGGAGAGAGAAGGTTTAATCAAACCAAAGTATCGAGATTGTTTGAGTGCTTTGTTTTAGCACCCAGAGGCGTTTGGACCAACACTTAAACAATTATCTAATTTATTAAAGGCCCTTCCACAGCTGGGAATTTAAACTCAGGATCTTCACGCTGTGAGGCACTGAAGCTAACCACTAATTGACCTTGCTGCTAAGCTGAATTCCAGTTATATTACCACAAGAAGCTCTTTGAACTTTCCCGGATATTTCTCCTTTTTTTTGACAAAATGTAGACTTTAAAAGGAATTGATTAGTCTACAAAGCTAGCTGAGAAAAGACACACATGTACTGACTGATTGGGAAAATAGACATTATTATTAAAGTGCTTTTGATCCTAAATGTGGATGCTGTTAGCGGGATGAAATGAATACGATCGAATGATTTCCATAATTCTGGTTAATTCTTGTTGTCATTAATGTCAGAGTCAAACTGAAAGTTGGGGTTTATCAAAGTAATCTGGATCCTCATTACTCTTAGAAGCATAACAATAACTTCAAATAGCGCAAAAGTCAAAAACAACCTAGTTTTTAAGCTAATATTGGCGTTTCAATTGCAAATGGTGGATTTACCTCTGCATTAAACAGCACTGGGACCATAATATATATTCTATTATAGACTATTATATTTACCTGTGAGTACAGGTAGTACCGGCCATCCTGAGGCACTCGCAGCTTCCCATTGGTAAGGGTCATGTTGTGCAGGTGAGCTCCGAAGCTCTGGTTGGCCCACGAGCGGACCACGTGGCGGCAGGACTGGTGGAGTCCTGGCGTTGGGATCGGATAGGGGGGGAACCCTGTTTGAGAAAAGAGTTCGCAATGAGGCTAGTTGTTGCAAGAGCTGCTTAAAAATGGGGGAGATTAGAAAATAAACTTGCAAAACAGGCAATGATACACCTTGAAAAACGAAATCAAACAGGCGAGGAGCAGGAGAAGCATCATAATGTGACGCTGAGTTGTATTTACTTTCTTGAGTCCATTAGTTTGTGCTTTATTTACGGGTCATTCAGAGCCGTTAACCTGTTGATCTGAACTTTGCATGTGCTTGCATGTTTGGCATGAGTTTAACTGTCAGTCAGTCGGTATTTTCTTTGTTTTTAAAAGTCAAGGGAGTGGCTAATTATCTTATTGAAATAGACATGAATCTGTGGATTGCAGGTCTTGGACTTTGCACATTTTGCAAACATCTTCTCGTTTGCAAAGACGCAGCACTTTCTTTCACTCTTCTTCACCGTTTCTGTGCACGTTCAGACGTTGTGTCGGAAAAGCTTATTGCACGTAAATTGTGCAGAGAAGTTTTCATTCTGGGAGCTTTTCCAAGGCTGCTGTTAGTGCGGTAATTGTGTGTATTATTACACGTTCTCCGTCATATGTGGTATTTGAAGGTGTGTGTGTGTGTGTGATTGTGTTTCCGCGTGTTTGCGGTTATTCTCTGGCTCGGCTTCATCACGCCTTCACGTTAGATAGAGTTTTCCTAGAGAACAACGGCAAAGCTCGGCCCTCAGTGTTCCTAGCTGGTGTATTTCCTTCTGTGAAATCCTCTTCCTCTTTCTGACCGCACACACACACACACACACACTCATACACACTCACACACACACGCGGGAATGCACATCATCGTCTTTGCCTTTTGTAAACTCAATGGAAATAACATCAGGGGCAACTTTCCCAGATTGTTAACACCCTTTAGCTTGCACGCCAGCCCGAGACAAAACAATACGGAGGTCTGGATAACACACACACACGCACACACACACGCACACACACACACACACACACAGTAAGAACACAGCGCAACTTTAAATTCCATTTTTAATGTCACACACACGCTTATTATTTAAGATAATGTTTCACAGCTGTATTGATTGATTAAGCGGTTAAACCAAAAGATAAAAAGTTAATAGGTTTTCCTGCCTCATGTAAACTAACATATTTGGCAGAAAATAAACCCTCTTTAATGTTTTTCTCAATGTTAAATTAACATTTGTAGCTCTGAAGACGTTGATGTGCAGTCGACGTTAATGATGATACACATGATGAAGTGTCAACCTGAGCCTCACCTTGAGAGCCGCTGTCTCTGAGGGTCAAGTGGGCCGACGGCCTCTGGGCCACCGAGGTCATGAACTTTGACCCCGAGTTGTTGAAAGCGCGAGGCATGGTTCTCGCCTCTGAGGAAGACAGGAAATAGGAGGAAAAAAAAGTCAGTTGTTGCATTGTGGTGTGTGCTTGTGTGTGTGTGTGTGTGTGAGTGTGTGTGTGTGTGCTGGATTCTCACCTATGAAGGTTTGTTTGGAGATGATGTTCTCAGTCACCTGAAAGAAAATGAGAAAATTATCATCAGTAACTGTGACCTTTTGTGGCTCACACGACTGTCGACTTTCAAAATAAATAAATTGTAGTCAATAAATTGTAGAGATCTCTTTTTTTTCTCTTTTGTGGAGATAAAAGGATTTGTTTTACGAGATTTATAAACTCGTGTTAATTCAACTTTCATTGTCAGAGGTAAATTATTTGCTTGTAATTGTTCTTTGTTGGACAGCCAATGCCAATTACGAGTAAAAGTTTCCAGATTGAAATTGTTGTAATAAAAAATGGCTGTTTGGTGTTTTTCAATACTTTGAATGGGTTCTTTAGTTTTAGTTATTTGTGTCACAAAATAAAACAATTCTTTTCGGACGTTCTCCTTGGTTTAAGATTTACGCCTTTGATTCAGATTTTTTTTTTTTAAATTGACACAAAACCTCAGTAAACATCATTAACAGGACAGAAAGAGTAAATAAATAACACTTAAGTCACAATAATCATCACTTCTTTACACCTTTTATGTACTTTTATCATAAATGCATTTATACTTTTACTTATTTCTGTTCTCCAGCTGCTTTACCACTTGAATTTCTCTTCTTAAAGAACATTTTATTGTCACTCTTTTTGAAACATAGTTTAAAAAGTAATTTTAAACTCCCGTAGCGTGCGTTTTTTGCCTTTGTCGTACGATGTTTTTTATTCTCGTTACGCCACAAGTGTTTTAGCTCTGCAGGCTTTTACTATTAAGAAATTGTGCACATGGAGAGCCATTTTGGCAACTAGCGAGAAATTATCAAACAACAACAGAAAAAGAAAAAAAAAACCATTTCGAACAGCTTATGGAAAGTTTTGTTTTTTTTTTTGTTGTTCCAGCTGTGAGGAGCAGCAGCTTTCTTTAATCTGTTGCAAAACCCGCCAGCATTCCCTTTAATGACAGCATGTTAAAAGCCTTTTGTTTGTGAATAAGCTGTAACGCACCATAAACAGGATTAGAGTTAAGTTAAGATGTCAAAGGCATCAATACTTTTTCAACAGCGTGCACATAAATCAATGCAGTTAAACATCTGACAGCATCAAAAGTGGCGCGGATATTTAGCCAGGAATTTACTAGCCCATGTTTACAGACTTTTCTGAACCAGGCTGCATTTAAAAAACAAAACAATTCATAAAAATCCACCTCTTTTCTTTACGTGGCCCCTTTTTCTTTTCTTTTTTATTGCTTTTCATATCAGAAAAGAGGTTTTAAGTCCTGTTTTTCCTTTAACTATCATATAGAAACACATGATAATCAGAATTTTGGTTTGAAGTTGGAAGACAAGGCCACACGTTTCTCCTCCTCTCCTTTTCTGCCCCGTCTGTTTTATTTCTTTCACTCCTCTATGTCATCCTTCGCTCCAAGCGAGCCGCCTCTGTTTCATCTTCCCCAGATGTAGACCAATCCAAGCCAAGGAAATATATATACGTACACACACACACACACACACACACACTCGCACACAGATGCATTTCGTCACTCTCACACACTCACTAATTCTTCTCTCACATGCTAATGCTTTCTGCGCAGAACGTCATGCCTTGTTTTTCTTTCCCATTTCGAAAAACAAGCACCAGACGCCCTTTTTCAGATATTTTTAACTGCAATCTTTCCTTCTTTTCTAACATTCTGTCTTTCTTTTCGACTGATCATCCTTCATTCATAAATCCCTTCTGTTAATAACTTTCTCTCTTGCTCTCTCTTCACCTCCTTCTACTCCTCTCCTGTCATATTCCTTCATTTTCTCACTTGTTTCTTAATTTCTTTGGCATGATGTTCTCTTCCTACCTTCCTCTGTGCCTTTTCAACTCTGACCAAAAGTCACATTACCTTAAATCACCTATTAAAAAGTCATGCAGCTTTCCCAAAGTTCCCCGAAGTGAGGCGCCGAGGCCCCCTGTGGTACGAGCTCCCTGATTAATTTGCAGAAACGCCACGAAAAATCCTGCATATGATTAATTTACCCGGTGTTTTTAATGGTCACTCGGTTAAAGCCGGGGTGTTTTTCTTGGCAGAGAGCCTGTTTTTTTTCCTGCACTGAACGCTCAACCCTACCTGCAAATTGGACATGATCGCTGTGGGCTTTGGTGTGTGTGTGTGTGTGTGTGTCTGCCTTACGTTCCTTAAAGTCCTGAAAGCAGAAAATTACCTGCACGCACACACACACCCACACACACACCCACACACACTTAAATAAAAAAAAAAAAAAAGAGAAAATTGCCAACAGATTTTATTTCCCTGCATGTGGCTGCAGTTGAAAAAGAAATAAAAACAAAAAAACACAAGACAACAAACGCGAGTGTGTGTTCAAGAGGCTGAATCCCACCGTGAGTGGATGTGACTCCAGAACAGCATGTTCGATGCACAAATCCAACGCTGATGTCTGCCGTCTTCAGCGTCTAACAGCCCCCGCGGGATTCGAACTGAACCGAGTGAAATCGTCTGCGGAGGCTGCCTGCATAATTTATGCTCACGGCGGTGGAAGCTTTTTAAAAAAGCAGGCTGCACGTTTTCAGGGTGAAATGTCACTGTCATGTAGAGTTTCCAGTTAATTTACAGTTATTTTCACACTCACTGTTTGCACCTGGTTTGCATTTGAGGACGCACTGCGTGTTAAACGTGTTGAGTGAAAGGTGTGAAAGTAAAGACACAAAAATTAAAGACGTAAATCTCTCGATGAAGGAAGTGAGGATTCAGTAAAGACTGAAGTGGTTGAATTACGTAAAAAAAAAAAAAAAGACTTCCATAATGATATAAACTGGCCTCCTTCAGCTGTGATCACATGACAAATTACAGCTGTGCAGTAAACAGTTCGCTCTTAAAGTCAATATGCGGTTTCAGTTTGATAAATTTGCAATCAAAAGGACCAATTGCTGCTTCTCGTTTGCTTTGCCTTGTTTGGACGGCTGCAGCTTGAAGTCATTATTTCGCCTTTAAAACGAAAAGTCAATGACAGCCATCATCGTGGAGGTTTAAGGATAATGAGGGCAATTGCTTTTTACAGCACTTTTTAATGACAACAGGAAAAAAAATGTCAAGATCATAACCATTTTTTTTTTTATTATCAGAAACTGGTTACTGTAATAATTCAGATTAGTGCTGGTTCATGTGGACCAGAGTAATAAGGAATGGATCTATGGATCTAACTTTGCGCTTCGTTCTCATTTCCGACATGCTGAAGAAGGTTGAAAAGGTCACCGGCAGGACCGAATGGCATGTCTGCCTGCAGGCCACCACCATGACCTGTGATATCGTTACACAGAGCTTCTGCGGCTTTGTTTTCCCCAGAAATGTGTGTTTCTCTCACACACTCTCGGTTAAATCAGCAAACATGATGAGTGAGACAACAACCCCCCAGAGCGTTTTTTTTCTCTTTCTGCTTCTGCATCGCATATGTGATGCGAAATGTCTTTCACTTTCACTACTTTGAGAGATGTTTCCCCTCATAGTTTACAATTACATCGTTGTTGTCGCCTTTTTTTTTTAAATGAGCAGGAGCCTTTGAGGTGTGAAAGCTGTTTGGGTGAGTCGTAGCAAGCGTGATCCTGCAGGAAAATCCTTCAGTTCGGTCGTAAAAAAGATAAACTCAAGTCCAACTTTCTGACTGTGACTCCAAATTTTTTCTGCATATCTGACCGTGATGGAGGGTCAATAACAAACCTCTTTCCTCACAGTCGATGGCAAACAGGTTGAACGGATGTCGCAGAGACACTCTGCTGTGATTGGTCGTAGAGATGCTGAATCCCACAATGCAAAGCACCAGAACGGCCATTTTTTGCATGCTGTCAATTTAAATCGCTGTATTCTCTTTTTTTGGGTTATTTTTGCTCCAGCAAAGGCTTCTGGGCCTGCTGTCTGAGACCAGGAAGTAATTCACCTTTATGTGTTTGCTGGCTTAACAAGCGTCCTGTGGAGGTTCACTGGGAAGACGACACTCCTTTCCCCGAAAGAGTCGGTTGTTTTTGTTCCCACTAAATCATCTGTAGCCTCTGAAGTGAAAAGCCTTAAAGTTTGAGGTCACACTACCGGCATGACCTCATGTATGTGTATGCAGGCGCCACCATCACCGAAGCACTTGGAGTGTGTGTGTGTTTTTAACAGGTTCAAAGGGACCTTTTCTTTTGCAAAACAGGTCGAAAAATCTTTCCAGCTGCAACAACAACAACTCCTCTTTCTCCGTGTTTACAAGGACAGACAAAGAAACCACAAGAAAGTCTGATTCGTTTACTTTCATCCAGCTAAAACTAAATGAAATTAAGTTAAAACTAGAGTTAACAGAGTGAAAAAGATAAAGAAAAGTTCGTGCACAGAGCAGAGGGGTAGAGAGTAATGCAAAATGTGTGAGTAAATCCTCCAAAAATTCCTTCTTGGCAGGTCTGATCCACCACATGCCTCCTGCTGCTGCTGCATTCACAGCCAGAACTACATTTATGATCGGGTGTTTTGCTTTTGTAAGCACACTCCGGCTCTTCAGTAATTACATTTTATCAAATTAGGTCACTTGAAAGAGACTAATAAATAAAAGAGAAGTATCAATATTGAACACCAGAGTTGGAGATAACACGACTTTCAACCCTTTGCATGAAACAAGCTGCTAAAAATGGATTCAACCCCTTTAAGTGCAACTCAAAAAATAATATATATAATAATAAACATCTGCAGTTTTTAATGAAGATTCTCTGCAAACCGGACTTCGAATCTTCAAGTGTTAAACTCACTATGCTAACATGCTAACATGAGGCCTAATTATTGCCATGTTCACCATCTTAACTTAACAAGCCAAGATTTTCTCATTAACAATAAAGACAAAGTGCAGCTGAAGCTGACGAGAATCTCATTACTTTTACCAACATGTGGTAATAAACCAGAGCGCAAGTCTCATTAAATTGCCGACTTGATTGCCAAATTAGAAGAATGTCTGAGGATAAACAGGAGTTATTTCAAGTTATATAACAGCAGCCTGTCTAATAGGGCTCAAATTATTTCACTAAAACGCACAGAAGTCAACCGAGGTAGTTGGATACATCCTCTGGGGACCTTGAATGTCAAATTCAATGCTAATCGTTGATCAGTTGTTGAGATATATCAGTCTAGGGGACCAACCGAGCAACATTTCTGTTCCTCGAGAAGCCAGAAATACTTTAACCTTGGACTGTAGAATAAAAAAAATCTCAGTTTCCTTCCTTGGTTTTACTGGAGTCTTAGCACGAACTGATTGAGTCATTTGTAACGAGTAAAATGAGGGAGTTTCAGTCTGCAGAGTTTTGGGAGACCACACTGCCAAAACTCAGAAGTCGGTGGGAGGAAAAAAAAAAAAGCAAAACAGAAGAGCAGAGAGTGAAAGATGATGTACAATTATGGGAAACGAGAGAAGAAGAGGAATGAGGCTAAAAAAAAAAAAAAAGCTGGGGAAACACAGAGGAGAAGCAATGAAAGAGAGGATTGAGAGAGAGGAGAAGATGGAGAGTGAAAGAAGGACAAGTATGCACATGAAGGAGCGTTTCTTCTGCAGATTAGCAGCGGCTGCAACCCAATACTTTAATATGCAGCTCGACCCCAACAGGGCCGGACTTGAAATGTGTGTGTGTGTGTGTGTGTGAGAGAGTGTGTGTGTGTGTGTGTTAGCGGTGTGTAGCTCTTTAAGCTACGCCGACAAACTCTTATCAACCCTTATCAGCCCTAAGAGGCTTTTCATTCCTCCCTGCGTGTGTGTGTTGTCCACTTTTGGTTTGCGTACAAATGTGACTGTTGATTTTAATAGAAAAAAACCACCACGGCAGCCGGTCGAGTCCATGTGTACCAAAGATGGAGACCAAATACCGAAGAGTTTGTGTACCTACTGACTAGTTTAGCTGTTTTAAAGCAGCGTCAGTGGTTAATAAGTAACCCAGACTTTGTTTTGATCCAGATTTGGTTAAAAAAAGAAGGAATATACACAAAGTTTTTCTCCGTTTTTCTTCCTGAACGGTTCTGTTCAAGCGTAAGACATCCGTCATTGTAGGAAAATGGCTCCATTTCTTGGAGCGATCATTTGAATTTCACGGTTTGGTTTTTCAAAGGGTTTCTTCTATGTTTGGCTTAATTTAAACCAACACCTCGGCCTTAACAGTTCGTCTACTTCGACGTCGTATTGTTTTCCTTTTCTTTTTTGACAATCTGTTTCCTTTCAAAGAGCTCCCTGATGCCTGACAGGGAAAAGCTCCATGGAAAATTTTACCTCAGGTGATTCTCCACGCACAAGTCGGCACTGATGCAGTGTTTTATCAGCTCAAGGTGGCATTGTCTGCCTTGATATAATACTCCATAACTCTGCTGTCCATCAAGGCTCCAAAAGAATGTTCACCGTAAAGCTGTAACTTATGATAAATTTGATTCATTTAATAAAAAATATCACAAAAAAGCCAATTACAGTTCACCAACAGTCCAAAACTTAAATATTTTTCATGTAAAATGAGACGAAATGGGAGAATAGTGGCAATTTTTTTCATTAAATAAGCTGAATGTTGATACTCTTTTGCTCAAAAAATGAACTGTTGTTGATTAGTTTGCTGTTTAAAGATTAATTGTTGCACTTCAACACTTTCAAACTCACAATGGACATTTCTTTTTAACCTCTGATACAACTGAACCCCAACATTCGGCTGAAATCTCCAGAGAGTTTAAGTCAATAAAGCATCTAAGACTTTTTTAATATTAGTGCAACTTAGACTGTGAAACTTTAAACCCTTTCTATCCGACTCGTAATGCGAAACAACTTCTGTTTCACCACTTTTTCAGGCGGTGACACTTTGTTCTCTGGTGGCCACATGAGTATTTAAACTCTCTTTTGTTTCTCTGATATTAAGAAACTCGACCCTGTTGGCCAACTGCCTGTAATGTGAAATGCCAGATGTATTTCATTACTCTAAAGCACATGGATCATATATATTAAACCTGCATTGATGCAGCCAGTCACTTTGTGCATCGACCACCGCCGTCATCTGACTGTGATTTACTCCCCTCGCCGGCCGAGCAGGACTCGCTCATTAGCGGTTTATCGCTGGAACGCAGCGAGTTAAGGTTTTTACGACAGGTAACGCACCAGTGGCCGACGTCGATGCCAGTTCCTGATTACCGACCTGTTTGGAGTGCGGGTTTCCTGCCAGACAAATGTTGTGTACAATCAAGGAAGCAGTTGACTTCACACAAATGAGAAAAAAAAAAGAGATTTATATCACGTTTTTACTGCTTTTCCAAGTCCAACGGATGAGACTTTGGGTAATTAGCTCGGTTCTCTTCCTCTCTTTATCTTTTATCGATTTAAGCATGCTGTTTGAAAACCAGGAACAAAAACAGGATAAAGCTGTTTATGCACAACAAACAGTGCATTTTTGCATTATTGAGTCCTTCTCACTTCGTACGAGCGTTTACCTTCCTATATATGTGTTTGTGTTTCTTTCTGCATTGTTTGCTCTGGTTCCTCTGCAGGAGACATAAACAGCCGTACAACTGTAATCAAGGAGGCAGTTTCTATATATCTGACTAATGCAATATGTCTCTTTCTCTGTAAGTCATAATGTCTCTCCCTGTCCCCCATAATCTCTTTCACAACACGGGTTTTATTAGGAAAAGTGGGCCAGAGGCAGAGTTGTTTTACAGCCTCAGTCTACTCGTTTTTCAGACTCTGAGTGTTTTAAGTTTCATTTCACAAAAGGAAATACTAAAATCAATACCAGTAAATGCAGGAGTAGCTCATAATAAGACGTGAATTGCCTTTATATAATCTTTGTCCTCTAGTATGATATAATACAAAGTCCAGTGATGAAATAAATCAGTTTTTTTTGGGTCGGTAGCAGTTTGATTAGTAAATTTTCCTATTCAAGCTGTAAAAATTTAAGCTATTAATCATAAAAAAACATTAATATTTTGCATGCATGCTTATCCCCCTGAAATTATCTCTACAAATTTGGCTCTAAATTGATCAAATTGCACAAAAAAAGGGCTAAATTTTTTAAAGTAGATCTTGGAATCTTGAAAACAAAGGTTGTAAAAACTATCCTTCGCGCTTGCCTCAGCAATAC
>JAQNCA010000020.1:8278428-8299358 GCA_029783725.1 Acanthurus tractus | reverse complement strand
AGAGAAGCTGCCAGAGGCTTAGAAACACAGAGGCTCCCAGATTTACCCACGAGGCCAGGAACTTGTGTATTTACCTGCATGTGTGTGTGTGTTTGTGCGTGAATGCAGCAGCAGCACTGGGGCAACACCGGAGCATTCCTCATTGTACCACCGTTCATTGTTTCCAACTATCGTTTGTCTTCACCCGGCTGGCACTGGGGTGTAACTCCACTGCGATTCAAACCAGGGCCTGTTTCCAGATTAAAAATAGCTGGCCTTCGCCTGAGAACCGGGGGATTCCCCACATGCGGGATACATAGCAGTGTGTTTTTCATTTTCTCTCTGTCCAGTATCATCTCTGAGCTAATCCTTATGTGATTTCCTGCCACCTCCGATGAGTCATATAAAAATGGATCCAGTGATGAAATTGTAAACTAGCATTTTAACTCTTTATTGAACGTATTCGCTTGGAATCTGCTATGTAAAGTATGTGAAGACATTGCTGCTCTGCTCGAAAGTCAATGATAAGCAGACGGCTAAACTCTGATATATTTGCCTTTAAGTTATGGTTCTCCCAGGAGATGATGGTCATAAACTATAAAAATCAAACGTATTACAGCCAGGAGAAAAACGAGGAAACACATGAGACCTCTGAAGCAAAAACATACAAGCCTTGGCTCTGCAAAAGTGTGCAATCGAAAATAAAAGCAGAATGAAGACATTAGCAAACAAACTGTGTTTACTGACAACAGATTTACAAAACGTCCTTTACAATCCCACCCAACTCTGGCTTGGGAACAGCCGAGCCTGATGAAACTTTCATTCCAAACTACATTACTTTCACTTGTCAGCGGTGAACCTGTTTACCTGTGGAATGTTGCAAACAGGTGTTTTTTGGAGCGTATCCCGAGACTTTTGTCGCTCTTGTACCAACTTGTTTTGAAACAGTCTTCCGACATAAAGCTCAGAATAAACACGAGCTGATGAGTTAAAAACATTTGGACTGTTTTCAATTGAGTTTTATGTCAAAAAGGATTAAAAATGATAGAAAACAGCAGAAAACATAATGGAGGTATCCTGTTAAAGGTGTCTCATTTGATTTTGATATAATAAATATCACATATTAAAATGTACTACTTCGTTTCTTAAGACACTTTTATTTGAAACTTTTCTTATTGGATTATAAGCTATTTTACACCATTATTGTCACTATACTTTGTGCATAAATCTGTTAATATGTGTGTTGAGGTTTGTATTTAGTATTTACATGTTTGCATACAAAGACAATCAGCTAAAAGCTTAAAATGCACACTGTTTAACCAGTTGAACATCAGGTTTTTCCTCACTTTCAAGGGGCTTGTTGGGAAATGTTGCAAATTTTTCAAGAGGATGTCAGAAAAAACGCTCAGGCTTTGTGTTTAAGTGTTTCATTATATACATTACTGGTACAGGATACGTGGGTTTTGATGGAGGTCTCAAAGGTGCACACCTGTGTAACTCATCGCATCACTTATGCACATAAACATCCACCAGCTGGAGGAAAGAGTGACACATTTCCCATCTTCTTATAGATCGTGTGGACATGCATTGAAGGCAGTTTCCTCTCTGTGACAAATAACATTACAGTCTCTTGATGGGAACAAAGGCTACATCACATTCCTACCTCGTCAGTAAACACAACACCTCTCTGTGCAGATAACATTAAATCGCCTCTAAATCCCTGAGTGCCAGGCAGGAAGAGCGTTTTCTCTTGACATTAAGCCCATAAGAGACAACGAAGGAGGACAGAGATGAAGAACTGAACGTCCAACCGCAGCCCTCAACAATATGAGCTTCAGTCTGGCTGATAAGCTTATCTCTCCCATATTTTCTTTCCTCCCGCCACTGCTCACTAATAAGGCAGGTGAAGGAAGTAATGAGTCGACTCGTCATCATTCTGCAAAATGTAAAGCTGCAGCAGGATAATGACGAGCATTGTTCTCATTCAGAGTATCAACACCAATGAATCACACAGACACATAATAGCAGCCACTCTCGTACCTGAATGCGACTGTTTCAGGGGATTAAAGTGAATTACACACTCATCTCCATCCATCACTGACCCGCATATTTCACCTCTGAACACAAACATCCGTAACCTACTTAAAAGCAATCTTTTGGACTACTTTCTGCCTCCCCAACCGGCTACATCATGATCTTTCAGACACGCAGTTTAAAGTCGTTAAGTTCTGTAATCGGCGTTGGTCATGCACCATATTTTATGACCTGAGTAAGATTTTTACGTTATTGTGGTTTATGGGGACCCACCGTGTGTGTGTTTGAGTCACGGAATCTGAGGGGTTACAGGATTTCTTTAAAAAAAAAATTTTAACAACAGCAGATACACAGGCTGCTTGTTCTTTCTGCCTCCATTGCTCGTAAATTTCGGATTGCATTGTTAAACAAGTTCAGTCATGCAAAAACTGTTTTCCAAGCGCCTGACAAGTCAGCAGCGGGGGCGAAGTCAAACGGCTTGCAGAAATGAATTAACTCCCCCGAACACAAGTTTTAATTCTTCTCTGCAAAATGCACCAAAATCTGCGACATGCAGGCAACTGTGCAGTTTATTTATGTGAACTTCTAGTTTATAAACTCTGTAGAACCCAGCAGAGACACTGTCTCATAAATAAACACTCATTTTGGCTGTTTTTCAGTATTTTTCAAGCATCATTTGTGTCCAGAATGTATTCCGGCTGACGTGACCATCAATTCAAAGTTAAAACTCATACTAGTTGATTTCTTGCCAGTTCAGAGCGCAAAATGGACTTTTCTGCAGATTTACACCCTTGCAAAACTCCCACAATGAGACACAAGAGCCTGAAACAGCCTGTTGGCAGCACATTACCTCTTAAAGTTCGGAGAAAGCAGCTCTTACCTGCGATATGGACATGTTCAGGTAGAGAAAAAGCCCCGTGGTGGAGGCTATCTGCAGCACCACCACCACGATCACCACCATGGCCAACCACATCTTGGACGGCGCTTCCCGGCGCCTCGTCCCGCTCGGCCCGCCGGCCGGGACCATCATGTAGGTGGTGGACTCGCTGCTGACCGATCTGAAATAATCCTGGTGCTGCTGCTGTGCGCTCGGAGTGGCCATGGCATTCCCGACGCATGAGCAGACCGCAAAAAAACCAAGTGGACAGCAGAAGAAGAACAACGACGGCGGCGGCCAACAAGAACAACCTCGACAGATTTGAGCGAAAATTGTTGCCAAAAAAAAAAAAAAAGAAGAAGAAAAAATAGATCTCCGTGCGTCCCCGCTGCCGATGGAGGATTTCTTTCTGGAGCTCAGCGGGAGGAAGAAGAGGGGAGCTGCAGAAGGAGCGTCCAGAAGAGGGAAAGAGAGACGAGTTGGAAGTTAAAGTTCGGATCTGAACATGTGTGCTCAGTGTTCCGCCGCTGCGTAAAATATGGATTGGAGCTGCTGGAGATGGCAGCGCAGGACTGATAAACTGCAACCGAGAGAGCTGTAAAGAGGGGCTGGCTTAACCTCTTCATCACCCTGGGGCTATGGAGGAATTCTCCCTCTCCCTCTCCCTCTCTCTCTCTCCCTCTCTCTCTCTCTCTCTCTTTCTGTTTCGTTGCTTTCGAGGCACGAGACACTGATGCCATACATTGCCAAAGCGGAACAAATCGAGAAAAGCGATATTTTTTAGAGCCAGAATTTCGAAAATTTCAGAATATGCTTCTTTTTTATTCTTAAAATTCCGTCACCCTCAAAAGCAGAAAACCAATAAATAATTAAATAAAAAGTAGAAGTTCAGACTTGTGTCAACTTTAAATCTGCACATACCACAACAAAAGCCTTGTACATGTACGCAGTCTATGTTTCAGAGAACATCTCTTTTAATTAATAAAATCTGTGTATGTCATAATGTTTTGGTTGTTTTGATTTTTCCATACTGATTGATTGTTGCTCTAAGCCTGCAGTTTCAGGATGAGCTAACAGAGGGCGCTCTTTCTCTGTTTTAAGACAGCAGATAATCGGAGAGGACTGCACAACAAAACATTTAATGAACATGAAATTAATCTGCAACAGTTCTGATAATGGAAGTAATAAGCAAAAAGATTTTAAAAACTATTACTACACTACACAACATAAAGAGTAATAAATACTTAAAACAGTTATTTGTTTCAGTATTTAATTAAAATCCTTTTAAACTAATTGACATTTTTAATATAAGAAAGTAACATTGAAAATGTTCTTCCTCGTCTTCTTTTTAACCCTTTTTTTGTTCCTTGACTCCATTGTTTGTGTGTGCGTCAGTGGTCTGTTTTATAGCTTTACGCTCAGAGTAAATATTTGCCCAACCCACTCCAGTTTATCAATGTGAAACAGGACTAACCATGGTTAAATATTTGATTTTCAGTTTCCAAAAACATCAAAAAGGCTGCGGACAGACCACTGACTTCACTGTAGATGTAGTGGATGAGAAAAGGTCCCACGAGAGGACGAATCCAATATCTAGATATTATTGCTGTCTTCAGGATTGTGTTCTGTAAAAACCTCCAACCCGTCTTAAATCACTTCAGTACAGAACTTTATCATCTACTTTATCATCTTGGCTTGTCTTTGGATGCAGAGTTGTGATGCAACTCATAACCTCTCACTCAGACTCCGTGTTTACAGTTTAGCTTTAAATCAGCGCTTCCCAAACTATTTCTTATATTATGTTATGTGACCACAGTAAAATCCAGCAGATGCTCAGCAGATTCACGGACAAACAATAAAAAATAGGTTCCATAAGCGGCCAATAGCTGTCTGTTAAGCCATGGATCGTGTAGTTTTCAATCTGATTTCAGTTTTGTTGGTCTGGAGTTCTTGAGCAGTCAGTTTCAGTCTCTCCAGGGTTGGAAAATGTACAATCAAAAATAACGATTACCACAAAAAAGCTGGAAAATGGTCTGTGTGTGCCCAGCAGTCAGTCCTGTTTATTAAGGATGGGAAGCAGATAAACTCATCCGCTGCCAGTCCAACAGATCTGAACGATCAGAGGCTCATGGGACTTCTCTTCTGTTCAGACTTTAGTTAAAAGGGACCAAGTCAAGAGTGAGATCGTGAGAAAATCAGATTCAACACCAAAACTTTCCTTAATGCAGCTACACACTGCTCTTTTTGTCTTTGCATTTGGTGTTTCTTAGAACAAGTGGCACCTTTTTTGGTGCATAGCTCTTTGGCATCCTGATCTAAGAGCTTTTTCTGGTGTCGTCGTGGAAAATGGTCCCAAGTGAAGTTTTATTCATGCAAACCTCAGTGAATCCACCTGGAGCTTTGCAACAGATGTGAAAGTCATCTGATCCACTGACTCAGACTCGACATGCCCTTTATTTAAATACACATCTTGGTGGGTAGAAAGAAGAGTATGTGGTCCGCAGGTGGGATGGAATAAATGCGGACTCTAGGAAATATTAAAAGAAAAGTCAAACTGTTTCCACATTTTAAAAAACTGGTTGTTATGATGGAATCGACATTGTTTGGTTTTGAGGTCGACTCCTCGAGGGTTAATCCTGCCAAGACAATGAAAGGTATCCTTGTCTCGATGATATTTCCACACGGAAAGGTCAGAATGTTTGGCCTCTTGAAAAACGGCCAAACCGCTTACAAGGTTTGCAAGACGACAATACTCAGCACCTGCACTGATGTGTCCAGTCAAATGTTTGCATGTTCACATCACCAGGTATGATTTATTAAGAGGCAAACCAGTCAGTCAGTCCAACACTTTGGTCCAGACTGCAATGTCTTAACAATTGGCATGAAATCCAGATGATGATGGCACAGGCTGATTTTCTTTTAAGATGGATTGACGATTAATCGTGTGCAGATTTTCATGCTACCCTCCTGATGTGCAGATTTACATCTGGTGAGGCAAATTTGAAAAAAAGTCATTGTACCATTAAGCAGGATGAATTGCAAATAACTTTTCTGGTCGCCTGAATCCCTTTTCTTGCACCACCATCTGATCATAATTTTGAATTTTGTCATTTCATGATTAAAGCTTGTAAAACTGATGACATTTGCATCGGCCTGCAGCTGCAGTTTGTGTTTTGTGCAAACTAACAAACGTTAGCATGCTAACTTGCTAAATCAAGGTGATCTACATATTATTTGTCATCTTTGTGAGCATGTTAGCATGCAGATGTTAGCTTTTAGTCTAGATCACCAAATGTTTTAAATTACCCTGTGTTTTCTTTCAAACATTGCATGTAATTGTACCTTGCATGTAATTGTACCCATAAAACACACAAACTTGCATATTTTTGATAATGTTTTGAACAATTAAAACTAAAAAGCTTTTGTTGCACATCTTCCACACTATCAGTGACCGAGCTAGAAAAGTAAAGCACAGCCTCTTTTGGCTCATATCTTAAACGATGCTAAAAATAAGGTTGCATGCTCCATGCTGACGGTGTGCTGATTCCACCTCACTCAGATTTATGACCCTGAAGCGAGTAGCTAATGTTACCGTCATAAAGAAGACAGTCAGCAGCCTTGGAAAGCTGTTTTTGTAAGAAACTGCAGTGACGTTGAAGATAGATATCAGGCCTGGGTCAAATGATATTTCCAGATTTTTGTTTTTCAGCTTCTTTGAAAAGAAAAAGAAATTATGTAAGAAAATCCAGTAAGCCACACATGCTTACTTCGTGGTATGGCTCCCATCAGTCAAAGCTGCAATTGAATATTTATTGGTTTCACATTTTGCTGCAGGGCTTGTCAATGAAAACCGATTGAAAGACGCACTTGCCCAGACAATCAAAGAACTTGAACCAGCACATCTTTAGCAACAGGCCAATATCTTTACCCTTAAGGCTACTGCTACTTCACACTAACACAACAGTCTTTGAAGAGTTTCAAAACTTGGACGGTTCAGCATTTCAAGATTCATTTAATCTGATTTGACTCCACTTGAGCTGTCTGATGGGGTCGATCATCTGGAAGAAGACATGGAAACAAACGCTTAAGATTATTTCCAGCATTTTAACCCACAACTGAAGCCTATACAGGCATGCGTGGATGAAAAAATACACATTCATCTGAGCTGTGTGATCCTGGCACAGCACTGAGATAAGTGCAGTCAGGAGCGAAAGGGGAGGAAGCAAATTGCCAAAACTTCAGTGATGCAAGAAATACTTACGTAAGTGCTGTGATAAAATATTGCGAAAGTAAACGTCCTGCCTTCAGAATGGGATTTAAGTAAACTTATGCAGCAATAAAAAGTACTTACAGCTGCTTTAATCGATACTGGATGGCAAATGATGACTTGCAATGTAGAAAGTTTTACCAACTGTCACAAATTTATTTCCCTTAACATCTTTAAAGCATTTTAGAGTGATTTAACACATTTTTTACCAGTCATGACATGTGTGTGGGCAGATTTCGTCACTGAAATAGTGTCATAAAACCGTACCGCTGTGTTGAAAACAAATTATAGCTCACATTCGAAAAAATGTAAATAGGACACATGATCTAAGGTTGTATTTATTAACCATAGTTGAATTACAGTCTCACTGAATAATAATAAATTATGGATAAATTGAATTTAAGCATGTTTACCCCCCAACAGAGCTGAGAGATTAGGTACATCTGCCGTTTATTTTCCGTTACAGTATATAGAAACCATGCTGCTGCTATACATCCTCTATGTGTCATCACACTCTTTCCCTTTTCCATCTCCTCCCTCGCTTTCTGGCAGCAAACCACCTGACAACACAACAAGCATTTCTCCAGATGTGTGCGTCTATGTGTGTGTCTATGCGTGTGTGTGCGTAGCCCTCTGACACCACAGCTGTCCGCCCAGCCCTGCAGCTTATCTATGTGCACGTGTGGGACTGTGTGTGTGTGTGTGTGTCAGTACGTCGGTGTCCCACGGTGAGAAAACATAATGGTGATCAACAGTGGGAGTTAAAAGTTCAGACTAAGCATTCCATTACATATTATGTATCAGACCCAAGAGACGGGGTCCAACAGCCCAGCCAGCGTGTGTGTATTGTGCTCTGTTTATGCGTGTGTGTGTGTGTGTGTGTGTGTGTGTGTAGTTCAAATCAATAGCTCATGTTTTTAGCATTTTGACACGAAATTTGTTATATTTTCTCCCGCTACTTTCACGTGTAGCTTATTCATAACAGGTGGTGCAGATGCTTAATCTGTAGATTCTTAAATATGAGTTTAAATATTAAAATGGCTATGAGTTAGCAGCCTTTAGCATTTTGAGCTAATGCTAACATCAGCATGCCAATTCCTCACGATGACAATGCTAACATGCTGATGTTAATCATCTCAGCTGTTTTATGGCGTCTTCGGAGTCTTTAAATTCACAGATTGTCACTGGACTACCTTGTTAGTTTGCTGCCAGCATTTGCTAATTAGCAATAAAAAACCTGCTGCTAGTTTCGATTACTGGAAACCTCGGCTAGCTGGCTGACGAGAAGGAGACAAGTATTGAAGTTCACAACAAGGTTAACAGTTTCACTTCTAGTTTAAACAACCCTCAGGTCATTTTTAGCTGTTTTATGGCAACCGAAACCAGGTGATGTGAATGAGAGGGTGTGAGATTTTCCAGAGGTTTTTTCCACAGAAAAACCAGGTATATTAAGCCAAAACACAAGATTTTCCGAACATTAACCTAGTGGTCTTTGTGCCTAAAATCTAAACCTTAACATGAGAAATGTAAACTTGTTTTTTTACAAAGCTTAAAGAGTTTAACATGCCTGTGGTTTGCAGAAATATACAACACAACATTAATTCCTACAGGTTATTTTTGCAGATATTTAATGATACACTCAAGTAAAGGATGACCAAACAAACTGACACATGCAACCACTGTATTCAACTAAAGTGATCACTAAAGTCGAAACAAATACTGCGGCGGGTTTGAATGCCTGTGTCACATTTAAGGGAAAACCAGCCCAAAGTTGTTTAGACATTTCATTTAAAACCACAAATGTGAACCTCATGTTGATGTGAGGGGAAAAATCTAGGGATAACCCGAGTTAATGGCATCCATCATTTTTGACCTCGATGTTTGAATAAAACTCACAAAATGGTGTTAAATCTAATTCTGTGGAATGAAATGGAGCCTTTGAATTTGTTACTGCTGTAGATTGTGCTAAGAAACCTCTTGTTCTTCCATTTTTGTCAAACCCCAAACTAAATTTTAATGAAAACACTCTTATTAACATGTATTAACTGCCTCCTCCTCAGTGCATCTGTGTTGGACAGATATAGAAAGCTGTTTTCAGATCTGTTTTCAGGATCATGCACACATGCAAACATAAAAGCTCAAACATTAGTGTTTGTGTTTGTGACCCTGTCTTACCGGTTGTCCTCATTTGAAGAAGTTTGTGTGTTTGTGTGTACTTGTGTTGACATTGCAACCCTTTGTTGAACAACACTCTTTCGTTGTTCACTTAAGTTCTTCTTTCATTGATAGTTTATGTTATTTAAGAGGTAAAGCGACTTTAAAAAAGACAGAAAGCAAACAAAAGCAGTTTTTTTAAAAATTTCACTGTTTGGTTTAAGATCATGGCTCCTTCTTCTTCTTGACCTGAGCAGGTAAATCAGTATTAAAATTAGCTTCCGTAACAGCCAGAGCACAAATTCATCCCAAAAAACAGTACTAAACTCAGTCTAGAGGAGAATTGAGTCACACTAAATCTACGCAGATTTTTAAGCCGACAAACAACAGGAAACAACCAAATAATTTTTAAAGATTGTCTTTGATTATGAAGTGGTGTCCCTCATTTACTTATGAATATTTCAGATTTAATGCAATTTCATCACTTGTCAAAGTCATATTTATAAAAAAAATGTAAAAATGTTTTCTCTGGGGTTACACTCAAAAACATGTAGAGTTTTTTACAGCCCACAATAAAAGAGAAATATGCAATAGATATTCAAAAATACTGTCTTTATATTTGATATTTAGCAGTACTCAGATTACTTTTTTAAATAAAGGAGACTGACGAGTAAAACACGGTCAGGACAAACAAAACATTATTAACAATGCACATCTGACGCATAAAAACACAAACACTGGATTAAAACTAACAAAAGTAAACCTTACCGATCCTATTCTGAAAATATATGTTTGCAAAGAACATTTGTGTTTTCTGGATTTGAATTCCTGTCAAATTTACATTTTCCTGTTGATGCACTTGTTAGCCGTCTTGCACTAAAATATTTCCCTTAGCTTCATAATTCAGCCTCTAAAAAATACAGCTCACATGACACATGTCACTAAATCCCCACAGTTTGTTTAAACTTCAAGTCAACCTTTGTTTTCTTTTGGAAGCTCTTAATAAATAAGCATTGTTTTGTAATTTAAGCCTTATTTTGGATCAGTTTCATATTAAATTTAATTAGAATAAAATATAGATCAATATTAATGAAGTCAATCACACTGTAATTAAAATGCCAGGTAGTATTGGTCAATGCAACATGTCAAAAACCTTGTTCTTCTGCTACTAAAAAAAGCATTTTAGCTTCATCAAGGGAGGAGCTGATGATGGTTTCAGCAAGTTGGTTAGCTAGTTGATGAAGGTTGCTGTTGTCGGCTAACTGCTCCCTGTTTTTGGCGCTCAAGACCCTGCCGATGATGTCAAATGAAAGAGCCTCAGCAAAAGCCTCCATCTTGGTTTCATGGTGAGGTCCTACTTCAAAGGAGTCTCCTTTCATATCACCTGTGGGCAGTGATTGCATCAGATGCTCCATTAACTCCACCCGGGGGTCGTTGGTGTCGCCGTGTGAGGCATCCTTTTCGTCCTTCGGTGTCGGCGGAGGAGGTGAAGGCAGGAAAACCTTGGCTAAACCACCTTTTAGCTTCCTAGCAAAACTACTTCTGCTCCTCTCAAGCTCAGGGAGGAGAGGCGTGGTTGGAGGGGGGTCGGGGTAATCGAGGGATCCCAGGATAGGGAGCCCTGACTGGGGCAGAGGTGCGTGACAGGGCTGGATGTCTTCCGAAGTTTGGATTTCTTTCCCTGGATCCATCTCTGCATCCGTGTCCAAAAAGTCTCTTTCGCTTTCAGATTGATCCGTGAAAGGCAGATTTGTAAGCTGCGCGCCATCCATCTTTACCCCAATGGATTTTGAACTCTGGCAACCCTCTGCATGATTTTCAATGGTTTGACCTCCACATACTTCCCTCAGAGCATCCTCCATTACTGCTGAGGCTAATCCTTCAGCTAGCTTCTCCTGGTTCTCATTAAATCTGTCCACCTCTTGTTCCATCATTTCCACTTGGCTTATAATGGACATTATGTTCTCTGTCATATTTTGGGCAAACTTCTCGAGAACTCCATTGCTTAGGTGGTGTCTCCTGAGGCCCTCAGAGATGCCAGAATGTTCTTGAGAGGGCTCTGGCACCCTTGCATCTGCATTCACTGCCTGCATCCGATCCTGTGAGGATAGAAGCAATAATCTTAACAAAATCTGAGGAAATATTGTTTTTCCTGAAGCCTTTTTTTGTTGCTGAAGAATGTGCTAAAGACCAGAACAAAACACAAGCACAGAAAGGAGTCCAAACATGGTTTTACATGCTGCCTCATTCCTATAATTACCCCCCCACCCTTTTTTTATTTTTATTAGAATATTGCTTGCCAGCATGTTCACTTAAAGCCAGGCAGGACATGAATGTTGCCCTTAAATGGTGCAACAGTTCCCTTTAAGTCTCTGTTCTTTAAATATTTCAGCATTCCCTGCATGTTTCACATTACAGAGGAAATACATCAGCAACAAATTGAAAGAATGTCAAACTGTATGTAGCCGCAAAACAGAGAGTAAGTGGGACATGTAAAAATAAAGAGAAACGAGAATGCAGAGAAGCAAAAGTCCCCTCTGAAGCGTCAGATGGAAAGTAAGATTTAGGCCTCGACCGCAGCCTGTCACCATATGAGCTGTCAGCCAGCCAGGAAGTGACAAGCAGGAAGTTTGGTTCAGTAATAGATCTGCGTTTGCATCCCCAGCAGCAACCTGACATTTCTTTGAACAGAGTTTACATGCAAATGGAGTTTGGTTGATAATACTACCCTAAAGTTGAGAAAACAGAGTGAAAATGACACATGAAAAGTAATATACTTTTAACCCATGATGGCTGCGCTAAAGGAGACATCTGTATCCATTTCAATACAATGGAAAAAACTTTGGACAGACATGTTAATATTTGAAAGGATCTTTGTTTCAAGGAGCTTGATTGAGAAAACAGGAGTGTTGGTTTTTGTCCAGTGAAAGACAGAGCCTGCGAGCCTGTTAGTGCAAACAGCATCAATGAGAAACTAACATTATACTCCAGGGCACGGACTCAAAAAGCTGTGTTGATATATTTTTTTCACCGTTGTTTTAGCAAGTCCTATGAGTAAAGTCCAAAATGTGTGTCTTCAGTTTGCTTTAAGAATTTGTTAATAACCTTCAAGGAAAAGATCGACAGTTTGTTGGGTACAAGTTTTTGCTTTCTTGCTGAGAATTAGAATTAGACATGGACGTTCATCTGACACATGACTGACACAGCAGATAATATGTAAATATGATAATAACATGCAAAAGGTCACCACAAAAGTACAGTCTTTAAAACAATACACAATACACTTTTGTATCATTAAAGCTTGTACCAGGGTGAGCCAAACTGCCACTATGGTTGAGATCATTTGGTTTTAACAATTGCATCTTCAAACAAAATGTTTGTTTAACATTTAGCAAGCTAGCTGCAGCATTAGCAGAGGTTGCTAGCAACTTTTGAAGAAGCTGCGAAACTGTTAAGCTAGCAAATGAAATGCATTAATGTTGTCAAATATGCTTATTTAAACAACAGAATAAATGCATTTTCACTATTTTGAGCCATACTTTGCTTATGTAGACGTAAATCTAAAGTAGGTTGTATTTTGGGATGTTATGCTAATTAAGAACAGTGATGAGACCGACTGTGACAAAGCGAAACTGAACTCAACACCCTTATAGTCTCTGCATGTAACATTTTTAACAACCTTCTTATCTTCTTTGGTTTTTACTACAACTACTGTACTGCTGCTATGATGACTGTAAAAGAACCGAAATTCCACCTTGGACTTCTTTGTTAGCATTTTATGGCCATCTTTCAATCACTTAATGAGTTTATTTTCCCTGATTTTTCATATAAATGTAACAAAAATGTTGCTTGTATCAGGTTCAAATCAAATCAAATACATTTTCTGAGATATGACGTGCTTCATATTTTTCCCAACGCACACATACTCTCGTATTCTCCCTGAGCTTGTTCTTCATGCAGCCAAAGCTAATGATGCTCAGAGGACACCGGAGCTAACTTTACCAAATGATCGTAGTCTTGATTTGAGTTCAACATGGACGAAATCCAGGGAGAAGGACAAGATAGGAATGAGGTGCAGATGTGGAACAAATTACAACTGAAACCAAGGAATGTTTTCTCTTGGCAATGCGGTTAAGACATCCTGATGGACAGTGTGATGTTTATGAGATGAAGATGCTTGCTCGCTACTTTTTTCCTGGGCGTTCTCGCGTTACAAGACCCTGTCTAAACAAAATCTGTTGATTATGACAACATTTAGCCGTTTGATCGCAACCAAACACCTCGCAGATAGTCTGACATTCAGATAAAGTTTCCGCATGGAGCCAATCAGCATGAGGGCTGTTCGCACGACTGGTCGCAATATATTGTTGGCTGACCTTTTATTAACACTGTGTGTCTTCCACACCCATTTCCAGTGTTTTTAATGAAATGTGACAAATCCAAAGATATTGCCTGCTGCAAGGAAGTACTCAGAGTCCACTTTTACTGATGAATTTACCCAAAAAATGTTTCACAATGTATCATTTTTTTGTGTTTTATTTTCCAAGAACATTTAACTTTTGTTTGCCAAACAAAAACTGGACGGATGAGAGCAGAAATTTAACAAAAAGGAGTAGAAAACTTGACAACATTTAAATGGTTTCTGACAAAAGGAGGCAACTAAACCGGTTTAAATGGAGGAAGTATGGCAGTTCTTCTGATTAAGTGTGATAATCTTGCATGATGCAGAGGGCCTTTTGATGGCCAACTGGTTAAGAGTAAAGCAAAAGTTATATAACTGTACAAGGAAATAATAAAAACGAGAGAGGAAACATCAGGAAGCTTAAAGTGTCTGTAAATAAACTTACCAGTCAGTAACAAGCCGATGGTTCACTGTTTGGTGTCTCCGCTGCAACTGAGTTTACACGGAAATGGTTTGACAAATTAGGTCAAAGGTTTCACTCACTTCCTGTGTGTGTTTCAGTGTGTGTGTGTGTGTGTGTGTGTGTGTGTGCATAGAGATAGAGATAGAGAGAGAGAGAGAGAGAGAGAGAGAGAGAAAGACAGTGTTGTTTGCCAAATTCCCCGTCATGGACAACATGAGCAAATGTCACATGTACTGTAGTTTTATAGACCTGCATAAAAAAAAAACATTCTGCCCGTTTTGTTCTTCCTCTTTGTTTACGAGGCCAAAGTGATGAAAAGGAAGAAAAAAAAGGAAATGAATGGTTGAAGAGGAGAGGATGAGGAGGAGGTGAAGCATCTCAGATTCAGAACAATAACTTCTCCAGATACTCTGATGGTTTTTATTCCAGTTTGATGCAAAATGGTTTAAATGGTGGAGAGAGTATTTAGATTCTACAGGTGATAAAGCCACATTGCAAAAATAATCTGCAAACATTTAAAAGTCATGAAAATGTTTATATTAAATGGTAAATACATAGTTGAAATAGTAGAAATCCATTAAATCCTTAAGATTGAGAATCTCAAACCATGCAATTTTTTTTTTGCTTAAAAAATAGCTGCCAATTAATTTTTTCTGTCAATCCATTGATTAACTAATCATTTCAGATGTCAGATCTACAGCAAGGCATCATATTTAGTCAGCTCTGTTTATGTTTTGTGTGAAAAATCCTAATTTGTAAAGTATGTCATAACTGAAGCTGTCAAATAATTGTTGTGTTGTAAGAAGTGTAACATTCAACACCAACACGGTAAATTTTCATGAAAACAAAATACAAGTACCTCAAATGTGTGTAACACCTGAATAAATGTATTCGGGAGTTTCCTAGACTGAACAGAGTAGAAAAATGCTACGAACTGATCGATTTTCTGTGATGCACGACTCCCTTGACCCCAAACTCCACCCATGGCAGCTCCAACCAAACCCAAAGAATCATCAAACTATCCCTCCCAACTCTGACGGAGACCCAAACAATCTGGATGAACTGCTCTCATATGCAGAGCCTTTTTTTTGCTTTGGATGAGGACATCAGGGAGGGGAGATGAAATAAAAGCAGTGTTGTGAGATGATATCTCTCTGCAGACTTCATTAGACGCCAGATTGCACCGCATGAACTGCAGGTCTCGACGCTGAGCTAAAGTATCCTGTTCAAATAAAGCGAGGGAAGGGCGAATGTTGAAACAAGCCAGGCTCTAGGAATGTTTTTCCTTTTTTTTTATATTTGATGAACCTGTTTGTTTTTTTTGCTTCGCATTAAACTGAAACAAAAGCAAGGAATATTAATCTTGTCAGAGTTAAATGATATCTCCACCTCATGGCCTCCACTTGCTTTATTAATGCTGAAATCAAAGATGACCCTCACAAACTGATGGCAGCTGGACGGCCGCTGGCTGCCAGCTTCCCGTCTGGGTGAACAAATGTCATTTTACGGCCCTTCTTTATCCAAAATATTACTGCAGTAACTCTGTGTTGTGGGCCCCAGTGGGCTCGCTGCACTCTTTCTGCTCAAGCTCAGGAAACACCTATCTGTGAGTCAGTGAGCTCATTGCTCAGCGTGATCGTTTTTTTATGGATTTTAAGGGTCTTTTTACGTCTCGTGTGACTGCACAAAGGAAAATTATTCAACGGTGGGCCTGCATTACTCAACAAAAACTAAAAATTTGAGAAAAAAAGAAACGTTGTGACACACCCAAAACAAAAACACTTTCTAAGCTGCTATTTGGCTTTTAGAAACAACCGTTTACATGCAGGCAAATCCTAAATTCTCTACAAACAAAATGTGCTTCATTTATTATAATTTTTTCAGTCTGATTAAATAATATAATAACAATAACAATAACAATATTGATTATGTGATTGTTATTAAGTCATAGTGAGACATCATGTTCTTTTTCTTGATATAAATGAAGTGAAGCATTACGAAAACAGTGTCGATGTGTATGTGTGTAGATTGTTTAATATTTGACAAATGGTAAAAATATTTAACAAAATATTTGAAAAAATACCATATTATCTATCTATCTATCTATCTATCTATCTATCTATCTATCTATCTATCTATCTATCTATCATTGTGAATAAATATGAATTGATGCGTGATTTGTATGACAACACTGTCATGCGCAGTTACGCACGTGATCTACCGGTATTTATCTCTGTCACGCGTAAACGTGCCTTATGTCTGGAAAAAAAAAAGGAGGAAAAGTCTCATTAAAATTCTTTATTTCCTATTGGCTGTCGGGATGTTTGAAAACTCTGTTCCCTCCTCCTTTACGGTTTGTTTACGGTTTACGAACGCGTGCCGTCAAAGCCCAAAGACGGTGGGCGGAAACAATTTGTAAAAAAAGACGTAAAGACAAATTGATTTTTACGCAACAAAGTAACACAGTCGCTCAGTTCTGTGTCGTAAGTCAATAAAATAGACGAATAATTCACTAACTTTGATATATAATGCGTTATTTTTACGCTTTTGCTTCGTGCTCCCCGCATCGACGTACCGGGCGGAGTCGGTACTATAAAACTAACGCTCCCTAGCAACGGCATCCCTAGCGACTCGCTGATTGGCTCTCCGGCTCAAATTCCAGCCAATGAACGCGCGGCGCAGCAGATTTGGATCCGCAGCTCAAACACTTTTGTGCGAGCTCTCGTCTATGAAGCGACACAGCAAATCTGGAATATTTACATCATTTAAACAGGATTTCTTGTCCTTAAACTGAGCGATTAAGTGAAACCAGCAGGATTTTTAAAATACGGTAAGAAAAAACAACATTTTAAAGGATTTTTTTGCGTCATATTTTCAGTGTATAACCGATTCACGTGTGGAAACCGCACCCTGCAAACACAAAGGTCCATAACGATAAACTGTGTTTAGCAACTCAGATTTTCTCATTTTAATCTGCAAATTATGAAGCTTAATTGTTTGAAACTATTTTGTTTTTTGAAAACCGACCCGCCATTTTTTATCCGCATCTTCCTTTGCAGAGCAGATCAGAGAGAAGCAGCCGCAGACTTTGTTATTATCGGATAAAAGGAGCCAGCCATGCCTCTAACGAGAGGGAAGAAACCCGCAAACACCGCGGTGAGCAGGATACCCAAGCCCTCCGCAACGAGCACCGAGAACCAGGTGAGGAAACCCGCATGCATGCCGGTGTGGAGGACTGTAAACAAAGCAGACCCTGCAGCAGCTGATCGGTGCAGAGCAGGACTCTCAAATCTGGATTAAAAGGGATGAAAAGTGTGCTAAAATGCATGAAACTTATTTAATCTGTTAGTTTGGTGCATGCATGTGATTTTGTGAGTGATTCGTGTGTTTTTCCCTGCTGCAGGATGAAGGGCCGCAGGTGAAGAGGTCATCCTCGCCTCCTCAAGGGGCCCCGAAGAAGAGGACAGCTTTCATCGACATCACCAATGTGAGTCTTGTTTTTTTTATTGTGGGATTGTTGTTTTGGCAGAAAGAAACAGGATATTTTTAAAAATCCAGAGTCGAAGCCAAAACCGACATATTAAACAAAGCAAAGTTGTGTTGAAGGATGGAGACACTGTGTCTACAGAGACACAAACCTCATCCCTGCAGGTTTATTGTGGGTTTATGATGATGGTTTCTCCTCAGTGGGGATGTTTTATTCATCTGATTTTCTGTTATTTCATTACACAACAGTTGCATGGCATTTTGACAGCATTTACTCACCTGGTCAACAAATCCGCTGCTGCTCCGGCCATAAAACTGACTTCCTGGCTTTTCTTTATAGTCTTCTTAGTATTTATGGCGACATAAATATTAGCTTATTGACTCCCTGCTTGTTTTTCCTCACAACATAAAGAGGCTGAAGTTAAGCTTCCATATTAGCTTTGAGTCTCCACTGGTTGCATATAATCATTCAAAAACCAGAGCAATTTAGAGAAAACTGACCCAGGATGCTTAAAAGTGAATGATAAATGTGTTGAAAAATCCTGTGGCCCACATTATTGACATGTTGATAAGTTAATTACCTTAATTTCCTTTCAATATACTGAACGTTTGATTAAATGTGCATAAAAGCAAAGGGAAAATGATGATAACAGTCACTTTTTGGATATTTTTCAGGGTTGAAAAGCACAAATATTCATAATATCTCGGACAGATTTTTCTTTTGTCCTAAAACACATTTAGTAGCTGGAAAAACACTTAAATAAAAACTTAAATCCATCAGATCCGTCATCCTGCTGCAGACGTCTCTCCTGCAAACGTCCTCTGTTGTATTTAAATCCAACAAAAAAGCTCTTGGAGTGAGAACATCTTGCTATGTTTCACTGGCTGAGTGAATATCCGAATGTCCCACCTGTGTTATTTTCTCCCTGACGACAGGCTGTCAGTCTGTGTCTGTCAGATTATCGACCCAGCAGCGACGGCGGCGTCGGGACAGTAAGTTGTGAAACTGAAACAGTCGGGTGGAGGTCAAACACCAACGCTAACAGAGTCTCAATCTAATACATCTGGAATATCAGCTGTATTGTTGGAAAACAGCACATTAACGCCACTTTAAACTCTGACTGCACTTTTTCACAAATGACCAGTTCTGAAGGAAGAAGCTACATGATGATGTTTTTACTGTTTTAACAAGTTAAAAACATTTTTTTTTGACTGTGATGTTTCAAAAAATGTTAAATCTACAAGTTTGGTTCCTTCAGTCAACATTTGTGAAACGTTCATGTCCCTGTTTCACCTGGGTGTCCCCTGTATGTGCAGTACACATGGTGTGTGTTAATATGTGTGTGTTTATTAGTGAGTGACACACTTCAGCCCTGCTGTGGTGTGTGTGTGTGTGGACTCACCTGAGTGTGAAACAAGCACCTTGTTTTGTTTTTTTCTTCTGTCACAAATCTGAAGCTGTGAGGTGATTTTTTTTTTCAGTTTCAGGCTCTTTGGCGGCAACAAAATCAAAACGTACAATATTTCTGAGCAGGTATCAGTTTGTGTAGACGACTGTTGGTGTTTTTACAGAATAATAACACACAGATCTGACAAGTAAACATGAGTAATGTGTCTGTTCGAGCTGCACTGACTGTCTGTCGCATTCAAAGCTTCAACTGAGATGTTAGAATTAAACTTTGCATGTCTTCTGTCTTATTTATTGACATTAGCTCCTCCAAAATGCTCATTTTTGCCTTGTGAGGACAATTTCTCTTTTTTAACCCAAAAAGTTAAATGTGTAAAGAAATCAGCTCTCCCACTTCCAGTAAATGTCTCAATATCAGGACAAAATCTGAAAAAGATTCACGTCAGAGCAGCTGAAACAGTCTGATATGTTCGGAAAAACACACCAGTTTAATGTAAAACCAGGAAAAAGACAAAACCAAAGATATAACAGGATGTAACAATATCCAAAATCAAAGAAGATGTCTGTTCTCATGTCAGAATATCAATAAACTTTGACATATTATTGATATTTTGATGTCCAACATCTTTATTTCCCACTCTCTTTCTGCTCAGTTGTTATTGTTATTCATGGAAAAACGAGTGATTGAGGGGATTTAATAAGAAAATCCTGATCTCCGACTTTCCTCGCAGGCTCATAAGGTTCACATCAGCCTTCCAGGAAGGAAGAGGGAACCTGCGAAGAAGCAGGTTAAGAAAACAAGCAGCACCTCGGTGCCGCTGAAGAATCAAGCCAACCTGAAAAAGTAAATACAACCCTGTTTTTCTTTCTTCGCTCCTCCGAAACTTTAATTCTGTCTCCTGTTTTTTAAAAAAAAAAAGATCTCCTCAGTCTCTAATTCGCCGCCTCGCTCTTCTGCAGGTCCTCGTCCGTCAGCTCAGAGGGGACGACAGCCGAGAAGGAGAAGATCGATGCAGAGGAGGAGGAGGAGGAGAAGGTCGAGGAGGCACGGAGGGATGCAGCAGCTCCATTTGAGGAGCTGGTTGCTGCTGCTGCGCCCCCTGCTGTCCGCGAAGTGCCAGCACACCTTCAGAAACAAGCAGTAAGGGGGATTTTAACGCTCTGGCTTTTGGAAAAATGTCGTTTTCTCCTCTTTGCTCATCTTCCCTTCGTGCTTTCAGATTCCAGAGGAGTTTGACATCGACTCTGAGAACTCAGAGGACTGTTACATGTGCCCCGAGTACGCCAAGGACATCTTTGATTACCTCAAACAGAGAGAGGCGAGTCGAGCAGAACAGAACTTAATACTTGTTTTACTAGTTTAACCACATTCTCCTGGTTTCAAGTTGCTCTTCTGCCAACTAGATTGTTAAAAAGGCAAATTTAGGATCAAAATCTGAAGATAATCAAAGTTTTCTTCTGTTTTTATCATCTGCAGGAGAAGTTTGTCCTCAGCGACTACATGCCCCAGCAGCCCAGCCTCAACCCCGAGATGAGAGCCATCCTGATCGACTGGCTCGTCGAAGTCCAGGTGTGTTTTCCTGTTTGTTCTGTATCTTTCCTGTGTGTGTGTGAACCTTTTTCTGCTGTGCATGTTGACTGGTTTGTGTTTGTGTTTGTTCAGGAGAACTTCGAGCTCTTCCACGAGACCCTCTACCTGGCCGTCAAGATGACGGACCACTTCCTGTCCAAGACCCCGGTGCACAGGGAGATGCTGCAGCTGGTCGGCTCCACCGCCATGCTGATCGCCTCCAAGTTCGAGGTAAAAACAAAACAAAACACGGCGTGCAGTTCAGATCCAGAGCTTCAGTCACAAGACTC
>JAQNCA010000020.1:8267115-8277140 GCA_029783725.1 Acanthurus tractus | reverse complement strand
GGGGGGTTAATAGTGGCAGTTATATTTGCACATCTCAGGCTTATTGCTTCATTTGAATTGCACTATTAAACGAGTTAAAGAGGCACAGATTTCAAGCATGACTTGGCACTTTATTGATCTGATCTGTCTGCCGTCACTCAGCCTGAACGAGCTTCGGCTCTGTAATCTGTCGTTAAAATGCTCTTAAATCTTCTGTCACGGTTGTTTTATGAGCCAGTTTTTTACTTTTTGAACGCAGTTTGATATTAAATTTTGGTTCAGTTTGATTGTATTTTAACTTTAAAACACTACAAATATCCGTTTTAACCATTTAAATGCACAGCTGTATCAAGTTGTGCACAGACAACAGAAACAAGCAAAAAAAACTATCTACATAAGTCATCAAGTTTATTCCTCCTTGTGAATTTTACTTCCTGGAGCTTCATGGTTCCTTCCATGACGTTGGAGGTTCGAGCTTGGCTAGGTCGGCGTGTTAATAGGTTATTGATGCTGATTTCTTCGAGGGGAACAAAATTCTTGGATTGAAATTCACCGATCGCCTTTAAAACCCATCTGACGATTCACTGCAGTTTTTAAAAAGTCTGTCAGTGGCGACAAATTCTGGAGCTAAAAAACCACAAGTGGCACAAACGTGCAGTTCCTTAAATGGCCACTTGAGGGAGGGTTTAAACGTGAGAAAACCGCGTCGAGATCGATATTTAAAACATTCAACTTTGCAGAAGAAATAATGGCGTGAAAAACTTTTTTTGGTCTCCATATCTGACTTAATCGTTCACAATCATTCTAGAGATGATTTTTAAAGATTTAATAACTCACAATATCGTAACGTTTGTGGACAAATTATTATCTTGTGTTCATACTTTATAAAAACATATCTTCTTTTCAGACTTAGCAACTCAAGAACTTGTGAGTTCCTTTAACTTTTATTACTTTTTGAGATGCATTTTGCTGCTAACAGTTATTTTAATTGACCCTTTTTTCAAATTGACACCATTAAAAATACACCGTAGGGGCTAATCGCTGCTCTTGTTTGCAGCGTGCCCATGAATGCACAGACAATTATCACTGTTTCATTCTGACACTGAAGATTATTTTGAAAAATCTCATTCTCATGCAGGTTTTGGAGTATAAAAGGAATCTTATTTTCTGATTTCTAAGCGGAGACATTTATTATTCATGACTGTTTATTCACATTTGACATGGAGGATAATTATTTTTCTTTTGACTACGTGCGTGTGTTTCATGTTTATTTGTTATGATTCAAAGAAGAAGAACGATTTTTGACAAAAAACCTTTGAAAAACTTGAAAAACTCTGCAGCGGAACAAAGTTTGCACACAGTCAACATTGATTTCTTTTCACAGGAAACAAGTGATCTCTTTCTAACCTCTTTCTCTCACCTCGCCGCCAAATTGTAACCGTAACCATGAAGGTGGCAGGAGCTCGGAGCTTTTTCTGGCGTTGTTGTGTCCTGTCGGCATAACGGCTTGTTTTTTCTGTTTCTCGTCCACGCTGCAGCACCTACCTGAGGTCGAATGATGGCAGCCGCTGTGAAAGAACAAGTCATTTTATCGCCTTTTCTCATCTCACATCTGGTCGTTTGAAGTCGAACATCTGAACACGTGATCCTCACTGTGAGAAACTGCAAAAAAATCCCCAGAAACGAAGACTTATTTGATAAAAGAGGAAGAAGTCTCATTAAACCAGATGTTCCTCTTGTGCTCTGAAGCTAAATAAGCAAAGATCTTGTGAGTAAATTGGTGTGATCTCGCTCGTGGTGAATAATTACTGACATTTGAAGCTGATGACTCTCTCTCTCTTCTCCTCACAGAGAAGATCTCACCAGGACTGAAAAGATCTTGGGAAAAAAAGAAAAAATCAAACGAGAGAAAACGTCTTCCTTTTCGAGCCGAGCATCGACTGACTCATTCTTTTCTTTAGACCTTCTTCGCTTTGGACAATGTGCAGAGACTTACACAAACACACACACACACACACACACTCACACACACTCACACAGATCCTTTCTATTCTCCGGGGATGCATCAGCTGTGATTGTTTGACAGGCTGCAGAGTCGTGTCAGTGACTCATTCGTCCTCTGAAAGGCCTGCTAAGACACTGATCCTCTGAACTGTCTTTTCCTTCTGAAAAGCTGCAATTAAATTGTATTTCTTTTTAGATTTAGCTGCATTTTTTTTATGCAAACACTGAGGATGTGAGATATTATATTGCAGGCTTGTCACTAAATGAGCTGTGAAGCTTAAAAGCAGGTTGAAAATGTGCAGTTCGGTTTCCAGAGACTGCACAACGTCTGCTTTTGACATGATTAGCATATTAGCAGACCTTTTAGCTTGAACTTTTTTGGATTTGATGAAAAACCTCCAGCGACATGAACCAGTTTGTTGGATATTTCTGCGTCTGTGTTCACATTAACGCGTGCGCTTCAGCGATTTTTGATGAACCGTCAGGAAAACGCGTGCATGCTAAATGAAACCTCCCGCCGACATCTGAGATGTTTTCATGCTCTGACAGCAGGCCGACGGTGTTTCTTCATGTGGAGGATTTTATTTTCTGCGCTATGGGACGTCTTTATCCTGCCATATTCCCACAGAGTGTGTGTGTGTGTGTGTGTGTGACACCAACTTGAATACGTCTGATTGAGAAGAAGAGCACAAATCGCCCTCCTATACTGCAAAATTATTTTTCCAGGACTCAGTGTGATGCCGAAGATTACGTTTAAGCTCCCTTTTTAAAAAGAGACGGTTCACTTTTTCATTTCCCAGCATGCTTATCTCGCTGTGACTTCATAATCTGCTGACATCTGATCCCGCTCTGCCACATTCGGGCTTTTGTTCTGGTAAAAAAAAAAAAAGAAAAACGAGAGCTGAAAAATAGTTTTTCGTCGGGTTAATTTGCTCGATAAGTGCGTCTGCTTCTCGCTGCTTTACCTTTTTCCGTTTGTCACTGAAACCAACCGAAGGTTAATGGACTGAGTGCCGCCGCCTTCACGTCTCGGCCAATCACCTGCGACTCATATGCATCGCCACCGACCCTTTCCAAAAGCGTACAATCTGTTCTTTATGATTTATTCATCATTTTAATGTAACTTTAATTCATGCTCGCAGACGGTCGGCCCACAGTGCAGGCTGACGGGTCACCGGTCCATTTCTGCATGGAGACAAAACGCAGAAATATATGTTGGAGTTTGCAGTAAAAAAAAAAAGCAATACCAAGAGGGGATCAATAAATACCAAGAAAACAATTATCTCCAAACATTTTCAAAACAATAAAGCAGACTGTGGTCTCTCAGTTGTGGTTTTTCTGTGAAATCTCGGACCTTTTCTAAGAATTCAAGAGCTTAAATACATTTAAACAACAGCAAACTGGCTTTAACTCTATTATTTGGCTGCAAGAAAGGCTCATAGTTGGAAATAAAATAAAAAAGTGCCAAAATAAAAAGCTCCGAGAAGCGAGACGTTAAGGGAAAAGAGAGTCAGACCTTAACTGAACTTTAATATCTCAAAGTGAAACCAAACTATTGTGAAGATGTCAGTTTTTGAGCTACAATAAACGACAAAAGTGGCCTAAAACAGACTAATTTTGTCTATTTTGACCGTCTTTATTTGCTTAAACAGACTAAAATGAGCAATTCAACACACCTTTGATCATTTGAACAGACTCAGAAGTTCTTCTGCCTCACTTTTATCCGGTCTGACACGACCGGCAGCTCAAAAAACTGGCTCCTGGTCCTGGATTCAGCAGAGACAAAGTTTTTTCTCTTTGTATTCACAGTCGCTCCTCCTGCCTGATAACAAAGATGTGCATTTGATCTCTGATGCTTTGTGAACTTTATGAACAACTTTACTCTGCAACAAAGCCCACAGAGTTGCATCAGCTTGTTCATTAAGTCTCCGAAATCCATTTTTTTTCCTTCGGAGTTGTTTCACTTCTTCGCCCATTAGGAGCTTCATCAATTCACAGCTCCGCGAAATGTTGCATCACTTGAACGTGTTTCATAACTAATGAAGGCAAAACAAATGTGACATTTTTCAATGGTAGCCAAGTCTGTAAGTGTGTGTGTGTGTGTGTGTGCATGGGTGTGTGTGCATGGGTGTGTGTGTGTGTGTGTTGCGTTACTAGGCCTTTTCAATCCATTACAGCAAATGAAAACAAAACACCAGCGATGTCCAATCACTTTCCTGCCATCATTCATTCTCATTTTGGATGCTCAGACGTACACACACACACACACACACACTCTCATGCTCGACACTAACGCCATTTATCCACCATCATGTATCCTAATTTATTTCTCCCTGTCTGGAGTCCAGACAGTTTAGAAACGAACCCACAAATCCAGACAGAAGCTGCAACTCAACAATCGATGCAGAGATAAAAAAATCCAGAGCGTCGCGTCGCGTCGCGTCGGACTCGTTCACCTTCATGTTTACAGCTTTTAACAAACAAACAGATGAGTTTAACTTGGACTTTTCTCCTCTAACATGCAGCATTTTAACAGTTCATGTCAATATGACGCTGCTCTGATTACATAGAGGCCTACAGGAGCTAGATTAAGAAGTTGGAGGTGAGCAAAGAGGCCAAACAGGCCGGTTTTCGTGACCAAAACATTTAGTTTTTGCATGTTTTTTCTTAACTGTGACAAAACTGGATGCATTAAAGAGACGTCAGCAGAATTTTCAGCCCTTTTTGTGGCCTGAACTTCATCTTTTCTTCCCCAAAAACAAGCAGGTTTTGTGCTTCAAGTTAGCAAGTCGTCAACTATAGAAATGAACCAGATTCGACCTCAGTCTCTTTACGTTTTTACATGTTTTCTGTGTTCAAAACTGTAAAATTGGATATTTTAACAGTCATTTTGACAACACTGCAGACATTTATAGTACTTCCACACACTTGATTTAATGATTCCTCATCTAAAATACTGTCGGGTCCTTCGGTCTGTGGCAACAAAGGAACAACTGAGTCAAATCTGGAACAATAATCCAGCATTTCCCTCATTAACTTCCAAGTTAAGTTTTCCTTTTATATCCAGAAACTGTGCGAATCATCTTTCTTCACAGTAAAGATCAGTGTGTCTTTGGTGGAAAATGAACACAAGAAGACACAAAAAACTCCTCTTGTATCTGATAATTAACTTTTATTTGGACAAGTTGCTTTGAATTTCACCAAAGCATGAAGCTGCAGAGCTGCAGAGTTCTTTGCACAGCAGAGTTTTTGTTTCTCTCAATGTTCAAAACAGGAAGTTATTCACATGCTCAGCCAAAGACGCTATTAATTATGAATTAACGTAAAGTATTAATTCCAGAAACCCGCAGAGCAGCGAGTCCAACATGTGGAAATCTGGAAGAAAGATGCTTCTGAAGCTGCAAACTGCTGAAAAAGTTTATTTATTTACAATATTACTTTTTTTGGGGTTTATTTGCTGGTTTTGGTTGGTGGTTTGAAAACATATAATATTACTGATTTTATTGCTTGGAGCACAGAAATTGTTAATTATAAATTTAAAAAAGGACCCATGGCTTTTTTCTCAGCCGGGAAAACAATTTATTAAGACACATTCTCACATTTACTTGCGGAAAAAAGTGGTTTTACTGCAGTAAACAGCAGCAAACTCCAGTCCCAGGGGTCGTCCGTCCAATTTAAGTTTTATGGCTCTATAAGCCTCCTCGTCTCTGTTTTTGCATCACAATTTAGAGATTAAACTTAAGGATTTGGGGATTGTTGTGTGAGTAAACTTATGATTGGGACTCTACAGGGGATTTTAATGCAGAAGAAGAGAATAAAGTCAGTCTGAGTGAGTTTGAGTGAGTCGAAAGAGTTGGGAAGTGATGAAGCGATCAGCTGTTATGACGCCAATATGACACTTAGCAAAACATATGCAAATGGCTTCCCTCTTTCACGCTGGGCTTGTGAGACGCTGAGGCCGCCACACACACGCATGCACACACACACTTTTACATGCATAAGTAGCATAGAGGGGGCTTTAGGTCGGTGGAAGCCTCCAAGCAGCCATCAGCACATTAACGGCCGACGGTCAGCGTTGTTCATCAGGGAAACTGAGCCTCTTCTTTCTCCTGTTTGTATGCAAACACACACACCTGACGGCCTCAACGTGAGCGTGTAATGTGAAACATAATGGTTATTTTTATTGCTATGAGGTGTTGCATAAAGTGCTGTTTATTTTGTCTTTGGTATGTTTAAGATGCGCTCGGAAACTGCAGAGACTGTTGATCTGCAAACACATTTGTGAGTCAATATTTTATTGGTTTTAACTTTATAAACACCTGCATTAGATGTGTTTTTTGTGACCTCTGGTGCTTGCACATTTAAGATTTCTCCTTGAAGCTAAAACTTGGGTTTGAACTGGATGCGAAGCTTCATTCTGGAGAGGAGAAGGATGTTGCAGGGAGCCCAAACTGGTGAGCAGGGAAGCATCGACTGTGTCCGATTGTAATTGTGTCAGAGATCATCTGAACTGAGGCGCCTCAGACTTTCGCAGGTGCGCTCGGTGTTACCAGTCTGATCCGGGGGAACAAATTGGTGCACAACCCTGAAAATGTCACGGAAAAACCACCAGCATGCTTGTTAAGGTGCTAATGCGACTTCCTCTGGCCTGCAGACTGTGGTTTCATTACTGTGGAGACCGATGTTTGATCACCTGGTCATGGACGAGGACACAACTTATAACCAGAGACACATCTGTCATTAAATATAAAGAAGAAATGTGCTGTTGACCACAAATAAATACCGCTAACCACGTTAAGTAGACGGTTACATTTGAAAATAATGCAATTTTATATCCCATTAGGCCACAAATGTTCATAGATACTCAAACAAATGCACATTTTCATCCCAAAACATAACTGAGGAGTTGTTTTAGTGTTTACGTTTCCTCACAAGCTCTCCGTGTCCTTATTTTGCATTTTGGATTTTGGTGTTTCTGTAGAAAAATAAAGCTTTGCAGCTCCTCGTCTCTCCTGAGTGATGTGTTTGTGTTGTTTTATTGTATCAAATTTCTGTTACAGTCTTCACAGTGAGAACAGAGATGGATTTTTAAATAATTCAAGGGTTTATTTTAGTGCATCTCATCAGTTTGAACAAACTCAGATGTAACTAAACACCGATTTCAGAGTGTTTTTTGTCTGCAGGCCTGTTCTCACGGAACAGGAGTCTTATCACCTTAAAAGCAAAAGTTTTCTCATTAAATTCCAGCAGTTTTCTTCTAAATTTAAAACTTTTTAATTGAATTATTTAGCCTGTCAGTTGCTTTTGGTCAGTCTTGAGTCTTAAAAAGGTTCAACCTCTGTTGATAACGAACATCCTCAGTCAGTGTTTCCTTACAAAAATAAGGTTTTGTGTCAAACTATAAGTGTTTCTGCTGCCTTTAACTCACTTATGACAACCAAAGCCGGACGTTTAAAGAGAATTTCAGGTCCTAAAGCTGAACCAAAAGGATGCAGGTTTTCAAAACACATCTTTCCTGCTTTAATCAGCCTCTCTTGTACGACTCTGTTCAGGTTAAGACGTGTTCATGTTAAGTGGCAAACAGAAAAGCCTACTGGAACAGCAGCCCATCAGAAACACACTGTTCTCATTAGCAGCCTCGCCTGCACCCGCTCGACGTCCTCCCTCGAAGTTCAAAATGAAAATTACATCCTCGCATCCTCGCAGAGCCGAGCGAAGCAGCAGGGAGCTCAGCGGGAATCTGGCAGGAAACTGATTGGAGTAGAAGGGTGGAGACGCAGGAAATCAGGTCTGAGGGTTTGTTTTTAATACCGACTCGTTGTTTCCAAAAGCACTATTTTTTTTTACTTTAACTTCATAAAGCTGGTGAGTGTTTGTGTAAATCAGGTTAAAACACCTCGTGATTGAACAGCTGAGAGCCTGCACATGCAGTTTATTTCACCGAGCTATGTTTTTAAAGACAAAACTGGATCATCTTTATCGTTCATTCAGTCCAAACAGGTTCGTGTTTGAAGACAAACTTCTTCCAGCTGTGCAGCCTAAAAAATTGTGCAGCAGAGCAAATGTAAATCTAGGCTATCTAAAAAAAAAAAACTGTTTGAACAAGACTCCCTTTAAAAGAGCCAAAAAAATAAGATTTCATTTATATTAACTGAGAAATAATGTTTTATTTTATGTACCTCCTGTGGCAAAGAGTGGAAGCGGCTGTGGAGGGTAATTAAGAAGGTTTTCAATATTTTCTGGTGTGAAGTTTTCTCAGAGTTGCCTCTGTGTTTAAAAGTGAAAGTTTGGGGAATAATTTTCCTACATTTCACATCATATTTTCAGCTCAAACACTTGAATTTAAACATTCAAGGATTTGACAAATAAGTTAAATAAGCTGAGACGAGCACCCGGAGAGACTCGTCGGGTTTTTCCAAGCGCAACCAGACGAAACAAAAAAAAAAACACACAGTAGGCCAACTGTGTGGTTTCCCTGGATGATTTTCCGAGGCTATGAAAGAGCTCCGTTTTTTTTCTTTCTTTTTTAAGCTACTATGATGAAATTAATCCCATTTGTGTGTAAAAACTTTGTGCGTTCAGTGTGTAAGCTTCTTATCTGCTGCCAGTGGAGGCGGCCCGGAGTGATTCCCGCTCCCTCAAACTTCATTTCCCACAGTGATACGTTAAATATTCAGGATGTTTTTCGGCTGTTGTATTACATAAAAGGGCTCCTAATTACTTCCTCGTGAATGGAGGAAGATAATCTGCAACGTTGCCTGTATGTAAAGAAAACACGGAGACAGGGACGAGTTGCTTGTTTAATCCATTAACTAAAATAAAGAAGAAATGAGACAGTTTTACAAATAGCTCACATTAGTTTTAATAGCAGCTTTTGCACAAATTAAAGTTCTGCACCGTATTATTTTTCAAGAAAAACAAGCAGACTTGCAAATAATGCCCATAATAACACATTTAAAATGCAGCTTTTAGCTAATCAAGTTGTTTAAGCTCCAAAGAGAGAAGGATGAAGTCATCCAAACACTCTTATTGTGATATTTTGCCTTTAAGAAAAGCGGAATTGTGCTACAATCTCATTTTTTATATGCATTTTAATCATATAAAAACACACACAAGCCTTTGCAGGACGACATGTTTCTCTCTGAGGAAACATCTGTATAAATTGTGCCTCCTTCCGTGTTTTGACACTTATTGTTGTCCAACAGTGATGGAAACGGCCATAAAAGAGCCAGAACGACATGAAACACCAGCGTTTTGTCACGACCTGCTGCATCTCGTACAGAAACACAGGCTCACTTTTATTGTCACATATCAGCATATAACATATTTTTGGAATATTGCTGCAGCTTTAATACATAAGCAGCGTTTTAGTGGAAAATAAACATCTTTAAACTGCTTGTTGCACAGATGTGGGACCAAGTCGTTGCTTTGCACGTCACAAACCTCAAATCTTTAAAAATGAGTCCCAAACCAAGACAAAACTGACAAAACTCGAGCTCTTAACTCTGAATTGTTAGTGCTAAATTACTCATAATGACATTTTAAAAGCCGTTTCTTTGTTCTCTATGCATGAAGTTTCAATCTGCATGTTCAATTTTTCCTTTAATTTGCTGCTTGACATGTCTGCGTGTCTTGTGTTTGGTTTCACTCGGAGGAAAACTGTGTGACAATAACGAAAACACACACACACACACCCACACACGTCTGTTTGGTGACAGTCATGTTTGTGTGAAATTTGCCCACTCATGTATGATGATGAGTAGGCAGTTTGTGTAACAGGCAGGTTTCGGCTTATGACTTTGTTTTTCCCACATTGTCACCGTGTTTTTTTTCCCCACGTCATGGCTCACTTTTTTCTCTTTCAGGAAAGTTTTGTCGAGTAAGCGCAGTGTGTGTGTGTGTGTGTGTCTGTGTGTGTGTGTGTGTGTGTGTGTGACGGACTCATTACCACCTGCCAGCTGCTGTACGAACACAGTCTGCAGCACATCGAGCTGCTGAAGGTGACGCGTCTCGCTCAAAGGCATCAACTTTTTGTCACGGAC
>JAQNCA010000020.1:8246737-8257250 GCA_029783725.1 Acanthurus tractus | reverse complement strand
TCTTTATTTAAAGAAACCCTCCACATTTTTCCAACGTACGCGAACCCACTGATATCAAAGAATAATGACATATGTCTCCTGCAGAGCCGCTTAGCCAAAAGCTGTGTGTGTGTGTGTGTGTGTGTGTGTGTGTGTGTGTGCATGCTTATCAATCTCAAAGCCTTAATGATTGTTTTGCCTCCACTGAGCACATTTATTGATTGGCTCTCTGTTTGGCCTCAAGCTGCACGGTGTGTTATTGTGTGTGTGTGTGTGTGTGTGTGCAAATTGAGTGCAAGTTAATGTGTTTTCATTATTTATCTTTTATGCTTCATGTTGTTACTGTAAATCATAAATTACGACTGCACACTCACCGTGTGTCGCTGAAGCTTGGACTGTAATACCACACTTTTTAATCACCGTGAGGGTTTGCAAACGTAAATTTGAAACAATAGCAAACAAATATATCGACTTGTTGGCAAAAGATGAGGGTTTTGTTTAAGGTTTATTAAAAATCAAAGCATTCTGCAGTCTAAGCCTCATTTCTGACCTGTTAATTTGGCCAAAGAGGGTTTGTTAAAAAATGTTTTTTTTCTTTAAATAATTATCGGCAGCATTAAGTACCATGTTTTTATCTCTGCTGCCCCCTTCAGGTTGAAACAGCTCTGCTCTCCTGGTACGTGTCTGTATCTTTAAACAGGAAGTTACGGCAGAAAAAACGGTAAAAATGTCCCGACTTGAACAGATTGTGTGTAAATATATCCAAAAGTTGCCTTGTTTCAATGCTTGTTTGTTTCTGTATTTATAGATGTGTCTTACTTTGCATGCATGTTGTTGTTTTGGGTGTCGCACCTTGTTTTGAACTCGTCGGGAACCTCTCGCTCGCTTCATCTCAGGTTAATTATAATTAGGGTTCATTAACGGCGGTGAAGGTCGGAGGTATGAGCTGATGTCGCCTCCTCGTCTGGAAGCTTGATTGGATTTTTTCATTTTTTTCTTTTTTTTTTCCTGAGAAACAAACACGAAGGAAACTCAGAAAGTTTAAGGAGTCGAACGTCCGTCCATTATCTCGCTCTCTGCCACTTTCTGGCTTTTCTCTCCATTTCCAATCATTCTCCTCATTTATTTTTTTCCTTTTATCACTTTAATTTCATTTCCTCCTTTTTACCATTTTATCTCCCTCTTCCTCAGAAACACAAACACATTTAACCCTTTTTAATCCTCGTCAGGCCCGTTCAGTAATCGCCGGGTCAAACGAATCTTACACTCGCTCACACACACTTTCTCTCTCTCTCTCTTTAACACACACACACACAGAAATACTCTCAAACATACTCAATGTCCAGCTTTCTCTCTCTCTCTCACCTCTGCTGCTTTCACACTCATGTCCTCTTCTCATTCGCCAAACTGAATTAGCCTGGAAGTGAGGCCAGAGCAGGCCCATTACCACCACATAATTACATTCATTTAAGCTTCGGCTCAAACTAAATCCTCTGCTCCTCGTCTCTCCTCGAGTTTCCCTCTTTGACCCCGCCACGTTACCTTTTTGTGCTTTTGCCTTAACACTTGTTGGCCTTTGCGTTAATTCAATTTGCGGCACCCAGTTTTGTTGACATGGACATAATAATGGCGCCGTGTGACTGTCTGCTTATTTCGAACAGCTTTATTTGAGAAATTCTATTATGTGGAGCTTCATGTTTTCTGAAAGCGGCAGAACAGCACCGCCGAAATGCTGAAATAAGTTTCGCAGCTTAAGGAAACGGAAAGTTTTAAGACCGGCGACGAATATTCTTCTTGCAGAACAACAAACTCGTCTCAAAGCAAAGAGGATTGGATCGGACGCCGCCGCCGCCGCGGCAGCAGCAGCTATTTCAGGAAAAAAAAAAAAAGAGAGAAGAGATTAAGAGAGGCGAAACCGGTGGTGCACAGCTGGTGCAGTGAATCACAGTTTCTGCTGGAGATGCTTCAGCGAACCTGACCATTACAGCCTCTGCAGAGAGGCTGCTGGGACGAGGTGTGACAGGATGTTTGCAGCATCACTGCGAAGCTGAAGGAAAAAAAAAAGAAATCAACATGAATTGAAGGGGCAGTCGGAGTCGGGATGGGTCTTAACCCATGTGGAACATCCAGCACCTTTTGGCAGAGGACGTTAACAAGTTGTAACCAGGTGCACAAGATATTTAGGGATGCATCAATCCAGCATGTCAAATTGCTGTCGGTCCTGATGCTTCCCTGATTTAACTGCATTTCCACATTTTTCTGGGAGGAAATGTGCAGGATGCGGACACATTTTGAAGGTTATTCCAAAGATTTAAGTGGCAGCACATTACCAGAGTTAGCTGGGTTAACCCTGCAGCTGGTGGCCCTGTTAGGTGACTGTGATCTAGAAAATTGGCAGAGAAAATTGAGGCTATGATAAAACAACTTATTTTCATGGCCTATGATAAAGCTTCCTTTGAGCAAAGCACAAAAGCTTTCCTTTCTCTTAAAGGGAATCTCTTAAATTCCTAATTATTCTTAGACAACCTTCCTTGTTAAAAAGGTTTAAACTCATGTCTCTCGTCCTTTGCAAAACAAATGTAGAAAACACGGCCATTTTCCACATTTTTCAGTAAAAATTCAGCCTCTCAGAGAAAAATGACACGCAGAACAACCTCTTGTGCAGCTATCCTACACAAATAGCTCTCCTCTTGTCTTCTCTCCACATCCGATGTTTCCACTCCACACCTCTCTCCCATGAGTCCTCCTCTTCCTGCCGTAAAAATAGCACTCTTACCTTCAAGAGAGCAATGACACTGATTACCCCAAGAGGAGAAATTAGCATTGTTCTCTTATTTGGCTGCAAGTGCATAGCGACAAAGTGGGGGGGTCAGAGTGGCTACATATAGTGATTGTCAGATAGGAAGTGAAGCTCGAGGCTAACAGCCGTTTGTTACGTGAGTTTGTTGTTGTGGTCAGTTACATAACTGGAGGGACAGTGATGGACGAAGTTTTCACATCCTTTTTTAATGCAAAAAGCAATAAATAAAGACTTTACTGCGATAAATTATCTTTATATTGCTTTAATCAAGTCTGTACACCTAATATGATAGAATAGCTAGTTAGCTTAGCTTAGCAAAAAGACTGTAAATGGAGAAAAAGGTAACGAAACCTCTTAAATTCACTAATATGTTCTCTTATTTGTTCAATCTGTTCAAAAACTGGAGTAAAACTGTATTTACAACAACCACAGTTTGTTTTGTTCCCATCCCTTCCAGTCTTCATGCTAAGCTAAGCTAAACAGCTGCTAGCTTAGGCGATGAACTTATCAAGTATCAGATTATTAAAGAAAGTTCTTTTTTTACAACAATGAGGGAAAACATGTTGCCTATGAACCATTTAAATGGACTGAAATGTTTATTTCAGAGGCAAGAAAACATCAACATTCAAGTAATTTCTGAGTTTTTCCTCACAGCGAAAATAGCATTAAACATTGAGAGGAAAAAACACAACAAAATGATCATTAAATCACCATCACTCTTATGTATTTGGACTGAAAGCAGAAGAGAAATGAAGACTGAGGCCAAAATGAAATATTTACAGCTTTTCTTTGGAAGACAAATTGAAAAATAAACTAACAACATCCAAATAGTTTTTCCAAGGAATGAAAGAAAACAGTTCCAGGGTTATTTTGAGACGGCGCGAGCATGTGTTTATGATCTGCGAACATTTTTTTAAAAAAAAAAGCACTTGCAGAGCTTCATCAGCTCATGTTTCCGCTCGCTCTCTCCGAGGAAAAAACGTCTCCCGCCTGCAACCGAAAGGTGACTGAGAACTCCAGCTAATTCAATTACTGCAGGACCCACAGGGATCTGGAAACACATGAGGCGGACAAACACATGCAGGCACAAAGACGTAAAAACGCAGATGTTTTTTTGGAGGAGACGGTGAAAGCGTCTCTGGAAAACGGTCGGCTGAGTTTGACAGGGTTTATTATGGAGTTTAATATAGAATAAAGAAAAACAAAAAAAACAACAAAACAAAAGGATCAAAACTCTTTCAAAGCACCGGTTTAACCATAAAATGTTGCAGCCCAGCTGACCACACAGACAACAGACCATAATTTTAGCCCAAAATAGCGTTGCCGTGACAACGCCAGCAATCCCGTGCGTCTCGTATTCTGGACCGCTCTCAGCCAGGTGGCCCTTGAATAAGAAAACAGGATTCAATTCCATCCTTGGCATCTCGTCCTTCCTCTTTTGTTTTATATTCATAGAAAAAAAGGGGCGTGATGCGTCGAGCCAAGACTCCTCTCTGTTTTCTTTTTCTTTTCTTTTCTTTTCTTTTTTTCTTTAATCGTCTGCATCGACTCACTTGTCCGGGGCGACTCTTGACTTTATGTGGACTTGGCAGTCTGAGAGGTATTAGTAGTTCGAGCGTTCCAAGTATCAGTGTGTTATTTTCTGGAAGCTTAAGCGAGTTGTCACTCCGAGTGCTCGGCCGAGCTGCCCATCACAGGCTCTGAATGATGATGGAGGGGAGGATGGATGGCATTTGAGAAAGGACAGAAAGGAAAGAGGAAGAGAGGGAGACATGAGGATGTGGAAGTGAAATCTATTTGGCATGAACTGATGTAGTAAACAGAGCAGATTAGGTGATGAGGATACATCAAGATTTGTCACTGCATTGTTTGTTTTTTACCTCAAACGTTTTAAGATATATTTCGGTTTACCATTGAGCTCCAACATGAGAAAATTTAAGATTCAACCATCGACAAGCTGAAAAAGAAATCATCATCGCCAAGCAAGGGCTGCACTCATCCAGTGATCCATTGCATCTGGCTATAAATGCTCAGGATCAATCATCCTCCCACATGAAAATCACTTCCAGTGACGGCAGAGTCATGACTGAAATTTCAAAACAGAATGACACGGGCTGACAATTCAGTCTGCGATCATGTGAGAAAGGTTAGAAGTGCTGTAAAAATCAAACAAGATGGAGATCAATCCATTTCACACATGTGGAGACTTTTTACTTGATACGTTAAGACTTTGTCCTGCAGGTGTCGCCAGAGGAGCAGACAATGAATCATCAAAGTCAGCAGGATTTATCCTCTGGGGATCATTAACATCTGTACCAAACTTCAGTCCATTACAAAGCCATTAAGGTGTTTTTAATTGTGATTAAAGTTCGTCAGCCCTCCACACCGCCATATCCCATGAGCCGAACTGCTGGTGCGACTTTAGCTACTTTAGCCTGCCCTTAATTCAATACAGGTTAATAACAGAGCAGCTGTTTTAAAAAGAGGTATTAAGTGAACAACTTTATGACCTTTTGCTCCTCGTGTCATGAAGTATTTTACTGTTTTTTTTAAAGAAACAATAAAAAAGAGTCTGCAGTCAGCAGCGATCTCATTTATAGTCGGTTTCATGGACAGTAATTACCGGCAGGACCTCGGAGTGAGACATCATCCAAAATATTCAGCCTCTCCAGCCTTAAGAGGAGAGGTAATCAGAGTCGAAGCACTCACGCCAGCTCTCAGAGGATACACACCCCTTAAAAAACATACGTCTGCACACTGCTTTAATTATTCTTAAACCCTGTTTTTAAAGGAGAGGCAGAGGAGAAGCAGCAGCTGGGACTGGACTCAGCACTCTGATTCGCTCCACGTGAACACAGTTTGACTCAGACCGGCGCTGCTTTGTGTGCAGAGCCTCATTAAACGCAGGCAGGAAATATATTAGATATGGCTAAATATAAACATCCACTTGCAATTGTGTTAAAAGAGCCGAATTCAACCCCTTTTTCGTAATTATTACAATAAATTTCCAATTTAAAAGCAATTCGAGGTGCCACCTGCAATCACATCTCATGTATCAATGAAAATATGAATATTTTTCGGTTTTAACAAGGTTTGTTAGAAATTAAAATGTGTTTTGAAGGGCGTAAATGACAGCCTGCATAATAAAAATAACCAGGCTAATTTTTTTTCTTTTAAAAATCTAATTTAAAAACACGCAAGTGACTTGGAGTGATTTAGTGATCCTGTCATTGATTTGATTTAATCTAGCAGACATTCTGTCAGGCCCAAGAAATTAAAATAATATTTGCAAATGAAGATCAATAGTAGAAATAATTTTTTTTTTAAAAAAGCCTCATTGACTTTGAACAAAATTTGATTATTTCAAAATGAACTTCTGCTTCAGTAGCAGCTCTGCAGAAAAGAATTGCAACAGTAGAAAAACTGAGAAACTGAGGATCATTGCAAGAAGAAAAGCTTGAAGAAAACTGCAACTCGAGAGATTTAAAACTTCTGAGTGTGATGCAGAGGAAGAAAAATAAGCCCACATTGTAAACTCTGGGACAGACTTGTTTCTTCCATCTGCCAAACTAGCCCACAGAAACAGAAAGCAGGGGGATAAAGAGACAAACAGGAAACTGTTTTTGTGCAAAGAGGATAAGACTTTCTGTTCTATTATGCCGAAATGGGAAAGCTGTTTGGCACTTAAGAGCTCTGCATCGTAATGTGGTCGACTGCAGCACAATTTTCAGATGAATTCAAAAACATAACCATATCGTTATCCAGACGGCTACTCGTAAGAAAATAGGAAAAAAGGGGATTTAGAAATGAGTAGATATGAGTATGAGAAAAAGGTGCATTTGAGCTCTAGAGGAAGTGTTGCAGGAGTTGTGTCTTATCAGGTTGAGTGTCAATTAGCAGCATTTATCAGCTGTGAAAGAGCTTTGGCGAACGGCTCTTTGACATCCCTTTGAAAAATCACTTAGCGGCTAGCTGACACAGTTCCAGAGAAGCCAAGGAGGTCCGACACTGACTGCAGTGGACTGAAAGCGACTGAGACAGGTGGAAAGTAAGAGGAAACTTCACTTGAGAGTCACTTAATGGAGTTGAGGGATTGGAGGTAAATGGAGAAGGTCAGGAGGCCCCAAAGGTGGGACGCAGGAGGCCAGAATGAGCTTGTTGAAGGAAGGCGAAAGGCAGCTGAAGAGGGATGAAGAGGGAGACAGATGGGAACAGACCGGAGGTAGACAACAGGAGAAGACTGGCATGCTGGGAGTTAGATCCATCAGGAAACTGATGGACCAAGGCAGGATGCTAACAGTCAACATTTAAACCAGAAACTTGATGAAAAAGCACAATACCACCAAATGTGCTGTCTTAAAATAGCAGAAGCAGCTGGGAGGCAATCAAGACGATGGACGCCAGCTGGTGCGATCCAGAAAGTTAAAGTGAACTTAAAACAGCTGCATCCTAAAATAATAATTAAAAAGAGTTGATTAATTTATTAATCAAAACTGCTATGATCTTAGGGGGCTAAACTTAATGAAACACACCAGTTGAGGCTGCCGTAAATCTCGTAGAGTCTAAAAGAGAGGAAGTCCACAATGGAGTCAAAGCTATTTTTTTGTGAGTTGCACCGTTAACTTTTATACAAATCTGTCAGACTTCTCAGAAAGAAAAAAAACAGGACTTTTAAGACAGAAGTAGATGGTAGAAATGTCTTAAATAAACTATGTTGACATATTTACCAGTTAGCAATCAAGCTAGTTTAGACAGCTAGCTTGTGGAGTGGTTTTGTCTGAGTAGTGCTAGCATGTTTTCCAGTAGATTAGCCCACAAGCTACTTAAGTTTGCTTATGCACATGTGAGTTGTCACCAAGTTTAAGCATCAAATTAAGTTAGTTTGTCGTCCACAATGTGATTCTGTCATATTTGCAGAGAAATTTAAGGTGCAGGACAAAGTTCTTGCTGCATTGCATTTCACTGATAAATCAAAAACAGGAGGTATTGATCCGTCTCAGCACAGTAGAGACCGTGATGTTGTTAACGGCTTTTCATCTGCATGCAGCATTTGTCTCGTCGTCATTACGACTGCGACCACTGTGCTGAGAAACCGTCACATAAAACAGGAGGATAACAGCATGGAAGTGATTAAATCTCTGCATTTCTGAAATGATGCACAGACCCGAACAACAATGTTTTATCAACCCTGAAGTAATGACAGCTGGCTCCAGAAGTATTTACTGTAATATATTGCTTCCGTGTATAAAAATAACTGCATTTTAGGAGGTTTAGCAATGTGTTTCTCTTACAAACATCAAACTGAATTGAAACCTTTTCCTCCCAAACGGCCACACAACAATCACTCTCTTGCTCTTAAATGTCTCGAATTTATTTATTTATTTTCATCTCTTAAACTCACAACGTTGCAGCTTTAAGGCTATTCAATTTCCCTTTATAGCCAATGTGCTGGAGAGTGCATGATGTTCGAGAGCTCGTTTGGAGCTGTACATTGGCCTATTAGTGTTAGGCTGTCCAGTTTGGTTTGCAGTATGAGTTTAATGGAGCCCTCGGTGTGTAATAACGTCTGGTGTAGCTTTATTGTGAAATGACTTCAGGGGTAGAGAGAGTGGCACTTGGGGAGTCAGTGAAAATGGAGGAACATTACATTTTGGTTGAGATGGTTTATTAGTCTTGCAAACCTCAATCTGCACATGCTTGAGACAAAAGGTAATTTCAGCTAAGATGTGCAGTGTTGAAATTCGTTCCCTTTTTGACATTAGCGTGACCCCTTCCTGCATCTGACTCACAACAACTTTAAATGTGCTGTTCATCCAGACTTTGCTTTCAGATGATATAATGGAAAAGAAAAGCATTAGTTATTTTGAGCACCACCAGAAGTCTTAAAATCTATGCATGTTTGCATTTACTTATCGTGGCATCACCACCAAAATACAGCATGCTAAATCAAGTTTAATTTGAATATTTTTAAGATCCTAGTTTTAATATTCCTCCCTCTGGTCCCAGTTGATGCTCTTCTGAACTTAAATCTTACTTTGCAATGCTAAACCCATGATGCATTTTTATTTTTGTCCAGTTATTTATTCAATTTTTTCATCAAGTTATGACTCTAGAAGAGTTGTGCAACTAGCTCAAAGCTGCAGTAGTTGTTTTTGGCCACTCGAGGCAGCAGTCTTACCTGTTAAGCCCACAGTTGCATATTTACTGTGCTTTTCATCTTAGTAGTGTCCACCAACTCTAAAGACAAATATTCAACTCCTCAGCCACTAAATATTTCAGAGATTAGCGAAGTCTCTTAACCTCTGCAGAGAGGTGTAAACAAAGAAATGTACAGTCTTGGAAAGGTCATTTTGTTAGATGGATAGAAGGAGGAGGAAAGCAAACAGCAGAGACAGCTGAGCGGGAAAGTAAAGAGAGAGAGATGGAGGAGGAGTGCAATGAGATGGTGCGACAGAGTGACATATTCAGGCAGGTGAGAGCAGAGGAGGGCGAGAGACTGCATTAGATTTTAATGAAGCATATAGATGTCGTACAATCTGATAAGGTGACAGTCCAGATACAATAAAATGGTTGGAAGGCTAGAGACGGAGTGTGTGTGTGAGAGAGAGTGTGTGTGAGTGTGTGTGAGTGTGTGTGTGTGAGTGTGTGTGAGAGAGAGAGAGAGACTGACAGCTGTGTTGTAAACCCCAGGCCTCATGCTGCTCACACTGCCCAACAACCTGTATGTCACCATTGTGCAGGTACTCCTTGTGCATAATGCTGTTTTAGTCATGACCCTAAGGGTGTGTGTGTGTGCGCGTGTGTGTGTGTTAGTGCATCTGAATATGTGCTTGTGTGTGTGTGTATTTTTTGCCAAAACCTGATTAAGATTCATGATTAACAACTGACTCTAGGCAAGGGTGTGTGACTAATGTTTGACTAGAGGGCACCCACACACTGACACACACACACACTGCAGATCTTTGGCACATACCTAATTAGGAAACCAATATTTTTGAATACTGAGACAGAGACAAAGTAGAGGGACAGCAACACAGAGAGAATGGGACTAGCATCAAACTAAAGAAAAGATGTGTTATTGTTTGATAAAACAATGTGTTGTCCCTGATTTTTACAACACATATGAGTCTTACTTTATTTGCTTTGCTCCGCTAAACAATATTTACATGTGTGAAACTGCAATTTTAAAACACACTAAACAAAAAGGTCAAAGATCCAGTAAAAACATATTTACAGTGACTCTTTTAGTTGCACAAACAAGCTTAAACTATCTAACAAACATCCATCTGTTGCTTTGCGAATGGATCCTTTGCGAGCAAATAAACACAAAACAGTTGTGCAGTAGAGTTAATGTGGTTTTAATGTTTTAATTTTGCACTCATTTGTATGTTTTTTTTACCAATTTACCAAAGACATATAATGAAACATTGCAGCATTTTCTTCTAAATCTGTTAGCTAATGTGGTTATGGTGTAGTGTTAATATTTAATAGTTAAAATATACTTTCAATGCCTCTTTTTGAATCAATGGCTTAGTTAGCGGGCTTGGCAACCATGGCTAATTCCACACTACAACACATAACTTCATTAGTGACACAGTTAGCAAGCTAATCAGCTGCAGCCATTTTAGCCTAAAACCTTGTTAGTGGCAGTTAGCAAGCTTTGGCTAATTCTGTACTGTGATCTATATCTTACTTAGCAAGCTAGTCAGCTATAGCTAATTACACACTTTAGCC
>JAQNCA010000020.1:8166442-8178493 GCA_029783725.1 Acanthurus tractus | reverse complement strand
CCCCCCCCCCCCCCCCCCCCCCCCCCCCCCCCCCCCCCCCCCCCCCCCCCCCCCCCCCCCGCCACCTGCTGCAACCAAACTGAGACTTGCGACGTTTGTTTTTAAGCTCAGCTTCATCTCGTTACATGCATCCACCTAATGATCATTGAAAACAACAGTTACAAAGCAGAAAACCGAGGTGATTTCTTTAGTATTCACAGCAGCAACAGGACTTTTCTGTTGTTTGAGAGGTGGGAGAAGAGGAGAGAGGAGAGCGGAGTGAAGGACAAGAGGATTTCTGGATGAATGTGAAGCTCATTGTGCTAAAAAAAACACCTCCAGCACTTTAAAGCATAAAGTGTAAGCCAGCGATGTGGAGGTTGAAGAGGGGGGGTCAAACACAAACAGAGACACACAGATAGAAAGCCAGAAATGCCTTCAGTGAAAGGAAACAGAGGAGGGGGGGGGATGCTGATAATAATATGAAGTGGTGAGAGAAAAGTTTGCTTTAAAATCAAAAAAAACAAAAAACAGGAAAGTCAGTGAAGAAGCTTCTTGATTTGAGGAACAAAGAGATCAGCCAATGAAACGCAACCAGCCGTGAGTTACGGGCATTTGCAGCACATCTGTGACGCCAGTTTGACCAATCAGATTCCTGTGATGCATAAACACCCATTTTTGAGTTCACACACACACACACACACACACACTCGTACGTAAGGGTACATTACATGTACAGAATGTACCTAAACCACAACTGGACGCCATCTGGTGTGCTATACATAGTCTGGTAGGAAAGAGTAATACATTTACATTCCTGGACGGAAAGCCGTGCTTTTACGGGAATTATGGCCACAGCTGGGAGACGCTTTCGACCAATCAGGTTGCTCGGACAAAATCATTATATGCGGTTAGATTTATTTTGTGCGGTATGAATTTTAGCACCTTATGTAACGTCAGAGGACGGGATCAGATGTGCTTGTGCAGGTACAACGTGTGGCAAAATATCAAGTTTGCGAGCGAACTTACTTCACAAAAATGACCTTTTTTGTTGTTTTGGGCAACAAATATCGATTGAAGACTCACCTGAATGTGAATTGTGTTGCTTATTGATTTCCAAAAGGGAACAGACACCTAAAAATCCTTTCAGGTGTTGAAAAAAAGTCGATCAAAGATCAACAGTTTTGGAGTTGGTTGCAAAAGCTGCTCTGAAGTTTAAGGAGGCAAAGCTGTGTATCTTAGCTCGGATGTGGATGATTTCTGAAACAGCTTCAGAACTTCTACAAAATTAAAACATATTTGTGTGTCTGCAGCCCTTAAATTGCTTTAAATCCAGCGTGGGAGCATCTTCTCTTTGTTTTTCTGCCATCTGTTCACCTCCCATGGCAAACATTTCACTGATGAGCGCGGCAACAAGCTCAGATGGACGTTATGGCAACAGGAAGTTATGGCGTCCTCGGCGCTCGCTGCACCGATAAAAAAACCTCCGACTAACACCTGCCCTCGAGCCCCGTTTGGCTCGTTTTACCTGGAACATGAAGTGACTGTTTGCTCAGTCTGAATCTAATTAAACAATATCACGTTTTAGAAACTGATCCCAAACCTGTTAATGCAGCTAAAATGTTTGTTTTTCCCTGATGGGTTTCATTCCAATTCTCAGCCACCAGAAGGAGTCGACATCTTGCTGACAGATATGTTGCTAAGAGTGCGCATCACAATTCACACTGTAGTAACGTAATAGTGTTATTCACTGGAGTCATTAAACACACACACACACACACACACTATGTGAGCATATTTTACCTTCAGTCTCGCGTCCAAACTCCATTTCTTTTCCTGCTTTCTCTCCCTTTTTTTTTTGCGAATGTTCCCGCTGGTGTTAAATCAACTCATCCAACAGTCTCTTTCATTTTCCACGGTGTTAGTCACAATGTACAGTAGTTTCCACGGGGACCGCAGCTTTTATTGCTACAGAAAATGAAAAGCACTGATTGCTTTGCTTAAACTTACTCTGGGCATTTCATTCAACGCGGTGAATTCGCTGTGAAAATTTAAAAAAACCAGATGATTTAAAAGCCCAGAGTGGCCACATAAGTCCGCCCTGTTATTCTGATTTAAGCTCCAAAGCCATGATGGAAACATAAACATTACGTAAGATAAAAAACGAATGCAACCTGTCGATGAGAACGAGAAGTTTTAGGTGTAACTTGTCTTAACAGGTGTAGATGCAGGAGACGGCAGGAGCTGTCAGTCATGTTGGGTCTGTAAACGCCCACACAGCCCCGAGGAGACATTTAATCAGGAGAAAATAAGTGAAAACACCTGTGTGGGTTTGAGTCTCCAGAGGCTTTATAAACATCTTCTCTGTAGTGGTTTAATTTCATCTATTTAACATTAAAACAAATGGGATACGACTTTGTTAATGGAGGAAGCTGTTCGGCAGTGATTACATGTTAAAACCTTATCAAGTTTAAATGGAAAACATGTTGGAAAACTGTTGCCTCTTTGCAGGAAAAATCCATCAGATGTGCAAAATCATTATTCACGTTTTTGCCCATATTTGCTTTTCTTCTGGCTGTTTTACCCCCTAAATTAACTGGATGTTTAGCTGCTAAATACTCTACTTTGTTGAAAATCAAACTGAAATTTGTTCACTCATAAAACAAACAAAAACTCTTAAATTTCAAAATAAACTGAAGTAGTTTCTTGACTTAAAACCTTTTGATGAGATACTTAACCAGTCTTTAGAAAACTAAAATTGTTGAACTAAAAAAGCTGTAAACCCTATAGAGAAAACTAATTAAAAACACGTGTTAAAATGTCTAAAAATAATTATGTTTGTCAAATATTTTGCTTCGTTATGTTCAAACAAAATCCCAAATGTTTCCTTCAATGTTCAAACTCAGTGAAATCTGTAATTCATTCAAACAGTGTTTTGTTTTGTCTCCTGTCCCCAACTTTTGGGGTAACACCCATCAACCCCAACAGTAATATATTTATGGGTTATATGATAAAAAATTGAAATAATATGTATTAAATAAGATTTACAAACAGCACAGTTAATGCAGTCGGCATCTATTTAGCCTAAATCTGATCCTTTTAAATCATATAAACCAAAAATAACATATATTTGTGCAGCATCTTGCTAAGGAAGAATTTGCTTGGATCTTTAACCATAAAATACATAAGAATCTGACCAGAGTTTGATGGACCAGGGACCCAAAAAACGCTCCTTTCATCCTGCAGGACTCTGTGGCTAAACATCGGCACATAAATCAGGGGGAAAAAAAAATTTCCAAAACCTTTTTTGAGAGGCTAAAATTTCCCTCTGATTGCTTGTATTTCACCGCGGCCCGAGCACCGATTGTTGTTGTGCTCGTGGTGCTGCTGTTGACACATCAACTGTGCTTTAATGGAATTTTTGACAGCGGCATGGAGGGAGAATAAGGACCTACACACACACACACACACACACGCAAACACACACTTGAATATAAGTACACACACTTACAAAAGAGTTGACGTGGAACCGAATTGTTTCGTACACACCAACACACCAACACACAGAGGAGTTGTTTGGATGAGCCTCCTCCCTTCCAGCTTCACCGCTCGGGTGAAATAACTTTTAATCAAAGCAAAAATAAAAGTCAGCATCAGCTCCGGCTTTACTGGCAAAGCAGAAGAAGAAGGTACAGAGACGGAGACATAAAGATACCATCAAAGTCGGAGTGTGTGTGCACAAACTAACAGACCTTAAATATTATGGCTGCGTGGCCTCATACTCGTAGAACAGAGGACATTTAACTTATTTTCTACTGCAGGAGCTCAAAGAAATGGAAGATATTATCATTTTGAGGGGTTTTATTTTTCTTTTACTCTGTTTTCAGTCAACTTTAGGGGTCAGTTAAGCTAAATTACAACACCGCTGTGTAACATTGGCCCAGGAAATGTGTTGTCTTCTAACAAAAAGGACAAATACAACTAACATATCATTTTTATGATTTGTTTTGTTGCTACGCTAACGGATGCTCATCATAAATCTCAGCTCCAAGGCTGTTAGCTAACTGCCCCTCCTCATGTGTTGCATCAGATGTAAAAATGTGATCCAAACTTGCACAGACCAATATTAACAAGATGATATCACCAATTTGATGATAATAAATATGTTGCTGGCCAAGAAGATGTGTTGCAATCTTACAAAAAGGACAAATACAACCAACAAATCAACAAAACCATTTTACTGCTTGTTTCGTTGCTAAAGCTAACAGAGGCTCATGTTTAAGGTTCACTATGTGTTGTATTAGATGTGAAAATGTGACCTGAACTTGCTCAGTTGATTGAAACGTCCTTATCTCTTAAGGTGTGAGGGCTTAACTTACTTCCAGGTCACAGTTTCCTGCTTTCTATAAACATTTCTCTTGAACAAGGTGATTTCCACCTCCCTCTGGAGCCAATCTGATAGTTGAATCAGCCACGCTTTCATGTGAATTTTTAGTTTCAAAAGATGATTATGTTAGCAGTTGTTGGTTTTGTATGAAACCAACTGTTTCCTCAGTCTCCTTTATCTCCAAAATGTCTTCGCCATCCCCCTCATGCCATCCTGACCCAAAAACCTCTGAACCTACTTCCTTCAACCTGCCTAAACCTTACTTACTTTTATCAGACATTACCCTAAAATAAACTGCTGAACCATATCATCACTCTGCTGCATCTTTACTGTTGGACAACTAAACATGTTAAGAATAATATTTAGTTAAAGTTCGCAAAGGAAAACCTTTGTTAGCACAACAAAACTACGGTTAATTGCTTATAGAAAGCAGAATGTGAACCATCGCCTCCAAAGAAGCACATTCAGCCATTTTGATCCTAATAAACACATCAAGTTTCAAGAAAAGAGAGTTAAAAAGAAATAAGGTCAAAAAACTTATTTACTCCTCTGCCTCGTCCTCCGTGTTTGGCTCTATAAGACATCAAATTCCTCCGTGTAACGCACAGTATTCCTGTTGTTTATCATATTTCGAATTAGCAAAGCTCAGTTGCAGCCTCCGAAAACACAGTTTAAACAGCATTTACATTCACTTCAAGCACAACTTGTTTTGGCCAATGAATAAATTATATGATAAATGTAGACCGAAGTGCGGCTCTTGAATAAATTATGACGGTGTCTCACAGCAGGCGGTTTTCACGAACGTTCGGACTAATTTCACAACATGAAATGCCTGAGAATTCCTCTTAAATGTTGTTTTCGCCCACCTCGACCTCCGGAGGTGTCCAACTTTCTGCATTTTTTTCACCGTGTAGAAGATTAATAAACTATCAAAAAGCACATTGGCTGACCTTTAAGAGATGAATTTTGACGTTTTGATAACAGATTATTCACATTTACCTTTTTTTTTATTAATTGTTCGTAAAGTCTCACACTCAAGGAAACAATCCTTTTTGCACGGCTGTAATCTGTCTTCTGTCTCTTCCCATTTGAGGTTAAATTAATCTCTTTTTGAAAGGATCCTGCTGCTAAGATTTCTTATTTCGCGTTCACTCAACACCTCCTCCATTCGTGCCTCCTTCACTCTTTACAGTTCGTGTCCTTATCTCTTTTTTCCGCGGAGTGATATTCCCCGATAAACGTATGGGGTGGTCCGTTTTCTGATTAATAGCCCACAGGCCTTTCAGGAAACATAATGAGTTTCTCCTGCTGAAGTGTGTGTGTGTGTGTGTAAAACGTCCGGATGAGTGGCTCTACATCCCTGTTTTCGAGTGTGTATCTCTTTTTTTTTTTCCCGCTGATAGCGATGAAAAATGATCCATTTTCATTAACTCACTTATCGACTCTTGAGTGACGTTTTCCCATTTCTTCCCCCATTCCTCCACTCCACTCCTCTCCTTGTTCCCTCCTCCTCCTCCTCCTCCATCCTTCATTTGCTCCCCGTGGAGGCAAGAATACAAATTGCACAGCAAGACTCGAGCTATATGAACTTAAAGGCACTAATTGAACATCAGTACGTCTTTGTCAAATTAGCTTAAAGACCACAGCCGAGGCAATTTGTAGTCGTGCGTGTTGCTGCCGGGGTAATGTTGGTAAAGGTGGGCCTACAGTTCCCATCATTTACGTTATGTTGCTTCTCGTCATTTGGTTTTTAGCCCGACTTACTGGAAGTAGATCGTGGGTGTAAACCAGCCATTGTGCAGCCATTTAAGCTAGCGTTTTTTCCCGTTAAGCTGTTTACTCTTCACCATATTAAAGGGACATTTTTGCCAAATCTTTGGCTTTGCAATGATAATGGGTGCAGCCAGACCTTCCTCCAGCGTTTACACAGACAAATCTAGACACCTTTTTTAATTTAGAAGAAGTATTTTAATGAATAACTAAAGATAAAATAGCAAACTATTAAAATACTTCATTACAAGTTATCATGGTGCTTCAAATTCCACTTAATTAAAAGTACAAAGGTGTTAGAAATGAAGCATAAAGTGACAAGGTAGGTGTACTTCACAGGCAGCGTGGCCCATTTCAGTGTTTTAATAGCAGATTTTTAATATTAATGGAGTAAATTTAATCTTTTTGCAGATTAGAAGAGAAGAAGAGTCCAGAAGAGGAGTCGGTTTCTACTTCATCAGCGTTTTAAAAAGGAAAAAAATGGGACCATTGAGCCAAAAGTTGTGTTTCTTGCACCTCAGACAGCCAACAGGAGCCAAAGATTTCACTTTAAGAAACCCGATGAAACATTCAGCAGTTTAAATCTGTCCACTTTTGCACTCCGGGTCAATATGAGATCGCTCCTGAAAATAGCAATTAGCCTGCAGCTATCAAACTGAAACCAGCAGAATATAAAACATCTGATGCTCTTGCAGGGCGAGAACAGATCCTATACTGCTGAAATAAAATGTGAAATGCCGTTATAAAAAATTACACTGTAAGATATCAATAAATACAGCGCTATATACTTCCACTACTTGCCTTAAAGTCTCAAATATTTTGGTTTTTGGAAGTACAGCACTTTACCTTCCTTCTTTCCTTCCTCCCTCTTTTGCTGCTTTACTGTTTCCTTCCTTCACTCTTCCTACATCCCTTCCTTTTCTCTTTCCTCAGCTCATCCTTCCTCCCTCCTCTCCATTAACTTCTTAAACCCTCCTGTTTTATTCATACACTTTGTTCTCCTTTTAATCTTTCATCTCTCCCCGTATCCTAAACTTTATTACTTAATCTGACTTTCTTTTTGCTTTCCTTCCTCACTTCTTTATTCTCTTCAAGTAAAACGCCAGTAAAACCTCATCGCACTGATCCATTAATATTCTTTGACACTTCCCTCTTGCTGCAGTCGCTCCCTCACATCCACACATCTCACTTTGTTATCATCATTTGTATCCTTTGAGTATTTGACTTCTACATCCTTCAGCTCTCTCTTCTTCTCTTTTTTCTGTCTGTCTTGTCACTTTGCGGCGCCCGAAGGCTCGTCTTTACTCCGTCTTAAGCTTTGCATGTGTCTGAGAGCGTCTCTGCGAGTAATCTCGAGTCTCTTGACAGACTTAAGGAACGTCCTGCTCCGTTCTGTTCTGTTCTTCACCGAGTCTCAGAGCGAAGAAGACGCCGCGATCTGTCATCTGCCTCTGCTGTTTTGTCTGCACAGCGATGCAACATGAACGAACTGGAGAACTTGCGCTTTCAGTTCAACGCCTGATTTGGTCTGAATGGGGTCTAACACTCGTTCATTGATCCCCGTCTTTTCCTCGGACACAAACTCGAACCCACAAACAAACCAAGCTGATTGAGCCATTATCTGATATCACTTTAGCGTTGCAGTTGTGTGTTAATGGCCTTTAAATCATCCAACAGGGAAGCCAACTTTTAGAATAAAGTATATTTTTCTGCTTTATTCTGATTTACATTTATTTGCAGGAGTCACCTCGTGTTGGTTGTGACACTTCTGACAGTCGGTTAACTTGCTTTTCTACATTTTTAACAAGAAATGCATGTTGATGACAATCGACTGTCGCTGTCTCATGTCTCAAAAAAAAGGTTTTTTAGAACAACTGATGTCTGATCTTTCTGATTTTTGTCATGCGTGTGTACGTTTGCATCGGTTCTCTGCAGAAGAAGTTGACTCGCAGCCTGGACTGTTGTCTAAAACCGGTGAATAAATGCAAAAACTGATTGTGCATAAATAAAAATACAAACAGATGGATAAAAACAAAGCTTACTCGTCTTTCTGTGCATGTCCTTCTGCTTTGGCTTTGCTCATCCTCTCATTTCCATGCACTCTTATTTTCTTACACTGTTTATGCCTTTCTCCTCATTTACGTTTGATTTAAATAAATACATTTGTTTGCATATTTATTGAAAGTAAAAGTTGCACAATCCAAAAAAGCTCGCCCTCCTTTGTTTCACACTATGAGCACAATGAGTCTGCAGTCGACTCTCGCCTCACAGCTCTAATGAAAAGTTACGGCGCTGCAGTTTCTAAGATTTGTTCGCTTTGTTTTTCACTCGCAATCCCTTTTCTCATTAACTTTTGTTTGTTTCTCTCCCCTGCCTGCTGCTCACTTCACTCTCATCCAAACCTCCGAGTCCGACCTGAAGTTTTATTGCAGCCCTTTTTTTTAAAAAAGTGTTGATTAATAAGCAAGGTGCGTGGAGACCAAATTATCTCGAAGAAATCAGCATTAAAGCTGAGAAATTAGGGAGTCTGAGGTTGTAAATAATCTGTAAAACAACCACACGTCTTCGGAGGCTGTTGTTAATACATAAATTGCCAAATGAATCTGCATGTAGTCAACTTACCTGCAGTGATGGAAGACTTATAAGCCTCTGAATACCTGTAAATGTAAGCCAGGGAGTTAGGCCTGAAAAATAACAGATAGTTAAGGAATTTTAAAAGTATATTTACTGCTGCTCATAATCTCTGTTTTTACTGCTCCTGTTTTAGTCGAACCACCAGCTGTCTTCTATAACTTTTTTCATTTCAAGTTTTGGTTAAATAAAAAGAAAAAAGGGAAAAAAAATTGCCAAAAGTGCTTTTCATCTTTAGGAAAACTTGACACTTTGGATTTCAGGAACAAAAAATGTGCTTTTCACAAAGCTGTTAAACAAAGGTAAGGCTAATTAAAGTCAATAACGGCTTAGTATTTAATATTTTTAATTGCAACCGTTTAGTTTCTTAAGCAACAAAATGACAAATTGAGGTCACAGCTTTTAAAAGTTATATATTCAAGTTTTTCAGAGAAGAAAAATTATCCCAACAAATGATCATAAGTCAGAAAAAAACTTAAAACTTAACTTTAAACCAAAATTTTAGTAAAATCAGTTGCCTTGAAATTGAGTTTTCATACCTTTTTGTTACATATTACTGTAATACTAAGTAGGCCTACACCTGTATGCAGATTTTAAAAAGAACTAGTTTCTAAATGCTTAAATATTATGTATGTTTGATGGATATTTATTGTTGAGACTAAGATTTAAAGTTTGTATAAGAAAAGATGTTCTTTTTATTTTGTCCCTTCAGTAACTTAAACACGTTTTACATCATCTGTTATTGTTAAGTCCAAAAAACATTGATTACACATTGTTATTGAGGTAAAAGTGAACATTTTGAATACTTTACAATGATTTTTATCCTTCAAAATGTAACCTCTGTACTCTGTCTACCTGATAGCAATAAAAATAAGCATTAAACAGAGTCTGACTAAAAACCATGTTTAGAAAAATTTCAATTTTTCACTCTACCGGTGCCTTTTTTTCATCTCTTTCTCCTCCATTGTCTTCCTCCATCCACCCCCCACAAACCCCACCCGGTCTATCCCTTTTTGTTTGTGTAATGGCACTCCATCTGTGCAGTCCATTAGGTGGCCTCATGGCTTAGTGGCTGCCCTGATGAAAATGAACCCTGTGACAGTGCGACACAATTCACACAGTGAACCTGCTCTGCTGTGGGCATCGTTCGCCACGAAGGCACAAAGTGCAGGTTTTTAATACCAAACCTGCATCAGCTGGTGGAGCACATCACCAGCGGACTTCCTGCACACAACAATCCCCTTTCTGGGGACTCGGTTATGTTTATAGGATTTGAACAGCTTGCAACAACATTGCTCCGAAATCCCTCATGTTGGCGTGTTCTCACAGTGTTTGTTTAAAGAAAAATACACAGTAGATGACTGAGAGGAAGCCGCCACATGCAGGAATGTAAAAACTCAGCCAAAGTGCCAGTTTTATGTCAAATTACTGTAATTCTTCGGTCAATAATGGAACTTGTAGCTGCTTTTCTTTTGATAAAAGAAATATGCACAATTTTTTTATGTAGTCTGCTCTATGTTAAAAGAGAAAGTCACCAAAGACCAGACTCCATATCTGTTTTGCTAATGAAATCGCCAATAAATGGCTGTTTATCTGAAGCTAAATGAGAAAAAATTGTAACATTTACGCATTTAATCATCCAAAAATGGCTATATTTGTTGTGTTTTTGCTGAGTTATGTACCCATTACCAAAAAATGTTTAAAGTCAGAGAAATCAGTAGTTTTATTTAAAGTAACGGTGCATGTCTTTGTAAACCTTTTCAGACAGCGAGGAAGGAATCCAAAAAAGCATCTAAACATAACAAACAAAAATTTAACACATTGTCGTTTGTTAACATTTTTGTCTGAGTCAGTCGTAGCTTTTCATCTGCAATGAAGGCTGTTTAATGATAAAATAAACAAATCCCATGATCCCTTGCTACTTTGCAACATCATCAAGCTACTATTTTTGTTTTTATTGTTTTGAAAGAGAGACCCCTAGTGGTAGAAATTACATATGATCCACTTAAGAGTCATTTAATCCAACTTTATATTGCTGTGTTTAATAAATGTGTGTGTTAGATGAAGAAAGTGGAAGATTAACGGTACATTCAGTCGCGTTGCTGTTGTTCCTGCTGTGTGGGTGTGTGTCTTTGTGTAGGAGCCGCTGTGGTTTTCAGTCACTTTTAACCTCAGTTTTGATCTGAAATGTTTCACAAAAGAGCACCAAAAGTCAAAGTCTCCTCTCTTTTTTTCCCTCTCCCTCCCTCCCTCCTCCTCCTCTGTAGGCAGATGGACGATGCTGATCCCTCACTCCGGAGGTGTGGAGTGACAGATGACAGACGGATTGATACAGCGGGGGAGAAAGAGAGGGATAACATCGGAAAGGGTCACCGCCGGCGGTAATGGAAAACAGCGGCAAAGGTCAGGCACATCGATCGGCAGGCGAGGAGAAGTAAGTGACCAGATTTTCTGATACTGGGATGACAGCGTTTCTCACTCTTTCTCTTCAGTTTTACACTCTGTCTCAGTTTCCTCTTGCTCTTTTTTTACTTTTCTCTTTTTTGTTGTAGCCACGTTTTCCTCTCTGTTCCTCTGTCACTTTGCAAAACACACATTTTGTCTCTGACACCAACAATTGCGCTCAATATTTCTGACTAGAAGAGCTTCAAAGTTGCACTTGAAATGCACCACAGTGGTTTGTGTAAAGGCTTTTTTGGCTGCTGTGCTGCTTCTCACTGCACGGTGGTATTAGCTTTAAAGTTCATGGCTGAAGAGAAACGCTGTGTCAGTAACACAACAGTGACTCAGCATAAACTGTAGTCACTTTATTTACCTTTACCATTTAAAATTAGCTTGTTCTGGCTCTTTCAGGTACTTAAATTGATGTAATTTACTTATTGTGTGGGTTTGTTTGGAATAAAAACTGGTAGTTAGCACGAGTGCTAGCCAAACAGGCAAAACAGTAAAAAACACATAATTTCATGACTCTGTTGTTCATTAATGTATTATTTATAATGTTAAGTGTATTAAGGAGCAGCTACCAGCAAGGTGATACTAGAATAGACCAGGATCAATAGGCTTCTTTTTGATAGCTGCTACCTAGCTAACTCAATGGTAAGCTAACGAGAGAAGAAGCACAAAAAATAAATAAATAGTATATAAGTTAACTTGTTTTTCTCTTCCTCTACCTTACTTTGTGTTTACAAAACAACTCTATAAGACATTTTAATGATGTGTTTAACTTTTCACGCAGGTTAACAAGGTTGGTTTGTAGTGAAAACAGGAAGTTAGCATAAGTGCTA